>JAJMDO010000191.1:0-36626 GCA_030573635.1 Blastobotrys ciferrii
CGGCTTCGCCGAGTTCAGGGCACCGAAAGTGGTTTTGTTAGGAAAGAGCAACTACAGTCTCACCTTTTCCCACGGTAGCAAGTCTCCAAGCGTCGGAGTTGCCCTTTTCGTTGCTGGGAAAACAATGAGATTTTTATGTTCTCCATTGCTCGCAAGACTCTAAACCCACTATCAGCTTTGTAAAGGATTGGGGTGTATCGACTTCTGTAAAGCAGTGCAACGCTTTTTGCTTCTTTTTCTGGAACAGAGGAACTCCAGGACCCTCGATTTGACAAAGTATTTGCTCAGTTAACCATCTGGGTCGTTTGCCAGAAATATTGTCGTTTTCTTGCTCCGTTCTTCAGAACGAACAAGATGGCATCCCCTAACTAAAAGGAGCCTTGGTAGAATAAATTGAGTGGTTATCGTTTATAAAAATAAAGGGTTAGTATGGATTGGAGGTTACCAGAAGCATGTTTGTATTCTTCGGCACCTAATTCTTCACAAATTGCTTTGACTCTTTCAACCAACCATTCACGTTTCTGAAGATCGAGGTCGGAGATGTTTCTGGTACGTTTCCCTCCACGGCCGAGTTCTAGTATAGCTTTATGGCCGCGAGTTAACACAGATTCAATTGCGTTTTTCTTTTGTCCGTTTAAATCTGCTTGACCTATCCCCCACGATATTGGTACATTCTTCTCCTTAGGTGGTGCAGAAGATGACGATGATGATTTTTTGATAGCTTTTTGTTCTTGATATCGTTGTCTAGAGGAATCGGCCGCTGCCTGTCGGTCAGCTTCGGTCAATTGAGTTACTTTACAAATGATCTGAGGATCGTATTTCTCAGGTTCCTGAGACTGTCGATAGTTTACAATTGTCAGTTTCTCCTTCTTGGTGTCTAAGTTTCGCTGTAGAAACTTTTTCAACGGCACGTTGTCGGTCTTTTTTCCCGTTCCGTCTATAACTGATGCCCGCGCCTTCAAAGGAACAAGCTTCAAGATATCATGGTTAATCTCTTTCCGCGAAAGTTGTGGTAGGGTCGTATGCAAACAACGGCGGAATAACAGCATTCTCTTCGTACACTTTACTGTATGTGTGTCGGGCATTCTTTCAACGTTTCGGGCGAAATATATTTCGCGCACTGCGCGTCTGCAAAGATCTTAATTATCAGATCTAGCAATTGGCCGAATAAGGCAATTGTTCTCGTCACGTCGAAACGCAGTCCCCGAAGCCTCATACCAGAAGTTTAGACAAATTTATCTCTTGCGAATCAGGGAAAACCTTTTTGCTTCTTTTTTTTATTATTATTAACAACGCTGACATGTTGTGTTCTGGTGGGAGGATTTGTGACTGCGTTATCGACGTGAAAATACCACGAGAACAATTAGGGTCCGGTTATTCTTCTTTCTGGAAATAGGCATAGCGTAATTCGTGTTTAGCAGAAACTTGTTCTTTTCCCCGGTAGAGCTTAGGCGAAGCGGCGGTAGCGGAACCTAAGGGTGGGGGCGCCACGCAATGGCTCCTAGAAATATCTAGAAGCTACAGCTTGCTTCTTAAAAACACCAAAGCTATTCTTTACTCACCAGGTAAGAAGGAAAATTGCTGTTCCGGTTCGTAACCTGTTTGTCACCTTGAACTTTGCCAACAAACCAACGGAATATCGGAGTCCAAACAAACAAACAAGTATAGTAGTCTTACTGCTTTATATAAGTTAGTTTTGGTTGGAAAAATTACCTGTGATTTCCTTCCTTGTGTGGCAGTATGCTTGGAATGATTTTACTCCTGAATTTTCAAAGTGATACTAGCATTGCTGCAACGAATAAAACTGTTTTATGTTCTTTTTAAAAAAAAACCCCAAAAACATTAGCTCTGCGAGGCTGCAACGAATACAACCAAACACTCGGCGAAGTCGTCCATGGGGGTCTGGAATACACTACTGGGTTAGGATTGCAGGGGACCAGCCCCTTGCATGCCCCTTGGCTCTGCGAGGCTTTAACGGAAAGCACAGAATCCTACCCATAGTTTCGAGCGAAGCGAGCCCAGGGGGTCTGCTGGCGTGCCCCCAGAAATATATTGATACAGTTAGAAGGTCCGAACTAGGCATCGATCATACCCAGACTAGTCTGTAAATGTGTGGTAAGAGCACACGCTTGTTGACTCAACCAAAGCTGTGCTTCTGGCTTTAACAGTCCATTAAAAAGCAAGGAACGGAGAATTTCTTCACATCCATAGAATTTTTTTGACTGTTGATCTTCACTAACTCAAAGGTTCACTGTATTGTTAAGTGGCTGGAGATATGGAATCACGCAATAACGCCGCTCGCGATCGACATAGTGGTGACCGTTGTGAGGCTAAGCATTCTATAACGCCATCGACCGTTGAGACTGAAACAACCTTAAAGCCTAAACCTTACTGAAATATCACGCACTCGAACCAATTAATTACGGATTCAAGCAGATGTTTCACACAGTGCAGAGTAGATAGTTATTCTTCCAAAACAGATCGGCGGGCGCATGCACACCATCTATTGGAAACGATATCTTGTTAACGTTACCTCGTTATAGATTTTGTATATTCTCAGAGCTTAAGCACAAGTACTTACAGAAGAATGGCAGAGTCTTGGAAAGGCAGGCTCCCGATCCCTTTGGATTTTTTCCGCCAAGGTTGATAAAAATCAACTAGAGATTATGGTTCCCTGAAGTCGAACAACGCTCTTTGCTTTTTTCTTCGGCAAAAGGGAATATCATCGGGCAATTCTACAGAGCGCATTCGCATGTAAACCGCGGTATGCTTCGATCGGTTGCGAAATAGAACCGACGTCTGACCGAGGATATGCTTGCTTTCGATTCAACGGGGCAATTGCCGCAAGTCTTCATCAATGGCAGATCATCCCTGCCCCTGGAATCGGGTTGCCAGAACCTAGTACAGTATAGCTGGAATTGGTCACTCAAAGCACGTGATTCGTTTACCTGGCTCTTTTGAACCCAAAAGAAGTTTATTGGAAGAACCACTGGCCGGAAAGCGGATCTCAGGTCCTTCAGCGGAAGGACCTAATCAACCCCAAGTGGGCCCCGGGGTGTCTTGTGGAGCGTGCCTTCCCCCAAAATACCACTGGATAAAATTTTCCAGAAAAAGAAGGGAAAAGCTTTGTTAAAGACCCTTTGCATGAAGTCATGCTTCGCAAATCAGAGTACAGAACCATACAAATGCTAACTACAGTTATGGCGTGTCATTGTTATGTGCAGCTCCTGAATTGGTTGCCGAGAAACCGGCCAATCGTTCTACTAATCACTGTGTCAGGGTGCCGCTCTTTTTCTTTTTTTTCTTTTTTTTTTTTTTTTTTTTTTTTTTTTTTTTTTTTTTCAAACTGCTTAGCTCTATAGAATCCTGAGCTAGACGTAGGGCTGGATGCAATCCTAACACATGCAGGATATCGGAATACTAGTAGCTTTTTCTGGAGGCACGCTCCCAGCCCCCCAGGGCTCGCTTCGCTCGGGGCTATGGGTATGTAAGGTGTTCGCTGAAGCCTCGCAGAGCCACGGGGATGCAGGGTCTTGCCCCTGCAATCCTAACCCATAAGTAACTTTTCTGGGGCACGCCTCAGAACTAGTGGAAATCTCGAAGAGACATTGGTTCTTTGGTTTTATTATGCCCACCCAACTTTTATTGAGCTGTAAAATAGCGCTCCTTAATTTCTTCTGTAAACAGAGCTTAATCTCTGTGAAGCAGATCTAGGCGACCGGGGAGGGTGTCCCAGGGTATCAAGGATGCGTATCCCCTGTGATCAAATGATGCCCCCTGAAGTAAAGATAGGGGACGGGGACTGAGGTCAGGGATCTGCGACAGTGTTTCGGATGGAGAAACCTGTAGCGATCGACACCGCCCCCGTTAACCCTGCGTGCGTATTGTACAATTCCCTGGACGTAAAAACAGAAAGGATAATTTTCTGGTAAGTGGCTGTTATAGCATTAAAATGTGCGTGCGTTTCGTTATTGAATTTCTACGACTGGTGGAAACTGTACGTGGCTGAAACTGGTTCAATTTAGAGCTGTTTTGGTTCACTTGATCCATTCTTTATCGGCGGAATGACGTCTGCGTTGATCACGAGTGATCCTGTGAACAACGTAGAAAGCTGATAACTTGTTTATTTGCTTATTATTTTATGATGAATGTGGGGACATACGATGTACATTCGTAAAAATACGTAACTACCGTCCTTGATCCCACTGGCATTGGGTATTATTTGATCGACAGCTCGGGTTACATCATTTAAATTTTTTTTTGGGTGGTCGATTGAGCCGCACCGGATTAAGCTAATATCACGTGGATTTTTGCCATTTCAACACACAAGCAAGTGATGGGCGCTAAGTGACCGTGGGAAGCCAAGGGATGTATAAAAGGTGAACCATCTGCCTTTCCCTCCTCTTGACTGAACGGCTTACCAATAATATGGCAGGGGTGCATGTGGACAGTGTACTCGAATACGACGAACCATTGCCTAGCACGGTCACGTGGACTCGCGAAAAGGTCTATGACAATTTTCTATCGCGGGTTAAGAACTATGTGATCTCTCTGTTCCCTATTGCCCAGTGGATTTATCGATACAACTTGATTTGGTTGTATGGTGATTTGATTGCTGGTATTACTGTTGGTGCTGTGTTGGTTCCACAGGGTATGTCTTATGCACAGATCGCGACTCTGCCTCCTGAATATGGACTTTACTCCTCATTTGTCGGTGTGTTTATATACTGCTTTTTCGCCACCTCAAAAGATGTATCTATTGGACCGGTTGCAGTTATGTCACTGCAAGTTTCCAAAGTGATTGAGCACGTACTGAATGCGCTTCCGGATTATACCGAGGCTTCTGCGCCGCTGATTGCTGAAACTTTGGCTCTCCTGTGTGGTGCCATTGCCTTGGGTATTGGTTTGCTGAGATTGGGATTCATTTTGGAATTCATTCCCATCCCGGCTATTATGGGTTTTATGACAGGTTCTGCTATTAATATTGTGTCTGGACAGGTGCCCGGGTTGTTCGGCATTCAAAAACGGTTTGACACACGTGCTGAAACTTATATGGTAATTATCAACACCTTGAGAAACTTGGGCCATACAAAGCTGGACGCGGCATTTGGTTTGGTTTGTCTGTTTATACTTTATTTCTCCCGCTGGCTGTTCAACTTTCTCACCAAGCGCTATCCCAAATACTCCAGAGTCTTTTTCTTTAGCTCTGTGCTAAGGAACGCCGTCCTTATTATCTTTGCCACTCTCATCTCCTGGGGCGTTTGCAAGGGTTACCAAGATTCCGGTAATTACCCCATTTCGATCTTAAAGGACGTGCCACGAGGATTCCAACATGTCGGTCTGATGGAATACGACAGAAAAGTGATGAACGCACTTACCGCCGAGTTGCCGGTTTCTGTGGTAGTTTTGCTGTTGGAACACATTGCCATCTCCAAGAGTTTTGGACGTATTAATGATTACAAGATCAACCCCAACCAGGAGCTGATTGCTATTGGTGTGACTAATTTGGTTGGTACGAACTTTTCAGCCTATCCCGCCACTGGTTCCTTTTCCCGATCGGCGCTCAAGCACAAATGTGGTGTACGAACGCCTTTGGCGGGTATTTTTACTGGTATTGTTGTCATCCTTGCATTGTATGCGTTGACAGACGCCTTTTTCTGGATTCCAAATGCTGCTCTCTGTGCTGTCATTATCCACGCTGTAGGCGATCTTGTGTCTCATCCAAAGACCGCGTACAAGTTTTGGAAGTGTTCTCCTGTTGAAGCCGCCATTTTCATCATTGCAGTAATTCTGACTGTGTTTATCACTATTGAAGCAGGCATCTATTTCGCGATTGCGGCATCCTTGGTTCTTCTCCTCCTCCGTATTGCATTCCCAACTGGAGAAGCACTTGGAAAGGTAGAGTATTATCAGGTGAATTCTCCTTTGATTCACAAGAAGGAGGCTTCGTATTCCTCCATTGACCAAAAGAAGCCCGACTCTAATGAGACTACGGAACCATCACCCGAGGCTTCTATTGAAGAACAGCCGAGCAACGATCCGGATCAAATTCGACAGGTTATGTCCAAGTCCAGCAGTCAGACACTTGAACCACGAACAAAGTCGAAGCTGCTGCTCGATAACAAGTGGAAGCGTGTCAAATGGGTGCCTTTGTCTCACAAGGCGATTAATCCAGAGATTCTCATCAAAAAGCCACCGCCTGGAGTATTGGTGTTCAGACCTGGCGAATCCTTCACATACCCGAACTGCTCGCGACAGGCTGACAAGATTGTTGATTTGGCGCACAAGGAAACCCGGCGGGGCGTTGAACGAGGGCGAGAAATCAGACTTGGCGATCGGCCATGGAATGACAATGGTCCACGACATAGAAAGCCAGAGGACCAGGACCACGATGACCGGCCACTCCTTCGGGCAGTTGTGTTTGATTTCTCTGCCACACCACATGTCGATCTGACTGGCGTTCAATCTCTTGTCGACATCAAGCAGGCCTTGAATAAATATGCGAATCGCCAAGTTGAGTATCATTTTGTGGGAATTCTATCTGATTGGGTACGACGTGCACTGGTTGCCGAGGGCTTTGGTGGTGATATCAATCTTCCACCAGAACGTCATTACATCCAAGTGGCCTTGCGAGACACCCGCTTCGCTGCGTTGGCAGAGGGTGTTCTTGATGATGAAGTTGACCAAAAACGTCCTGAATACAAGAAAACTGCATATGTTGATGAAGAAGCTAGAGACACTGAATCTGGTGTTGATGAAAACGGAGACTATGTCCCCATTGTCGGAACTAACACTCCGTTCTTCCACTTTGATATCCCAGATTTGGAATTTGATGATTAATGACCCTCTTTGTAATGATTTTATAGAACGCTCTAATGAAAACTAATGATACAATCACTTAAACAACAGCTCTACTTTTACCCTCTGGGTCCCCTTCGCCGTGGTGAGGGCTTGAACGACTGCTCCGCTAGCGCAGTACTCGATCTACTTCCATTCTGTTTCTGCATTAAGTGACGGTGTCTGTGACAACTTGGTAGGGGCAGTCATATTATAAACTAAGCCCAGATTGTGTTGTTGTCTTCTGCGACGCTGAGCAACACTTTCTCGTGCAGGGGGAGAGCCCCAGCCAACCTAACACTGTTGTTGTTGTTGTTGTTGTTGTTGTTGTTTCTTGTAAACAGAGTGGTTGTTATACCAGCTGGAGGATTTACCAGGACCATGTCACAAGTTTCACATCGTTAGTAATACATTATAAATTAAATAAGGGGTTTCTTTTTCTTCTTATTCACGACGACGCCGAGAGAATTGGGGCGTTTTTTGATTGCCGGTTTAGTGATTTTTGCAGCGGGGATGTTAGTTGCAGGAACCACTGGTTGTTTCCGTATAATACTCTCGCCATTGGAGCTTTTTTCAAAGGCTCGTCGAGCGGCTTCTTCATCCTCGAGGTCTTCTTTGGTTTTCTCCCTTGCTTCCATGGCGACAGAAGCTTTGGCTTTATCTATTAACTCGCCATTTGCGGCTGCCTGATCTATGCGCGCATTACGAGCGCGTATTTCGTCTAGCTCATCTTGCAGCTCCATCTCACGTTTAGCCTCCAGGGCACGTTCCTCAGCTGCCTCCATGACATCTTTATCTTCATCGTTTGGCTTAGGAGCCGCTGGGCCGTACCGTCTTTCGCGTTCCTCGCGTTCCTCCATTTCCTTTTCCTCACGCTCTAATCGGTCCAGTCGCTGTTCCGGAGTCTCCTCCTCCTGCTCCCGGTCTCGCCAGGGCTCGTGGTTTCTAACGGCCCCATACTCACAGCGATAGTCATTGATCTTGGGGTCCGTCTTGAAACGTATCTCACCTGAACATCGCGGGCACCGGATATAGAACCTGATGATCTTGATCGACTGGTAGTCTTCGCCGGTCAATTGCTTGCGGGCATTGAACTTTTTACCCTTGTAAATAAATTCGCCACAAGTCGTACACCGCATGGAGAAAGGCGCCATCAGTCGTACGGTCGGCAAACTCGCCGCAGCGGAGCCTGCTGGCGCCTTCTTCCGCTTCGCAATCTTACTCGGATCAAAGTCCGGTGGATAGTATTTGTTTAACGTCTTTCGTTCCGACATATCTCCTTATCGTTATGCGCCATTAAAGACTCTGCGCTGAAGTTAAAAAAAGGTATCTCTTACGCGCGTGCGCGATACACTCCCAAAATTATCAGCCGCACACTCGGATCACGTGCTTTTTCTGCCCAAGATTCTGTTCCTGTCATGAATAGAGAGAGGGCTAGAAAGATAAACAAAACGTGTTCTTCAACTCGGCAGAAGGCGGTAGAAGGGATATATTCTTAATTGATACAACAATCCAGTTCACCTAAACGTGATCAGGAGACAAGTTGTTCGCAGATGGTACTTTCCATAAGCCCTTTAAAGCATACCGACCGAGCCCGCAGAGAGTTTTGTTCTTTCTAAAAAAAGTACCAAAAAAATTAGCTCTGCGAGGCTACCGAGGCTACCAGCCCAAATCTCGAGCGACGCCCCCAGAAAAACTATTACAATAAGCTTCCCGAAATTCGGAGAAGCCGACTCGGGGGAGGGGGGCTGGGGGGACTGCCTCGAGAGAAAACCAAGCTGCGTCAAAATCATTGTTCTGTTTCGCAGAAGGAAAGAAGGAAGAAGCTTTGTCCCCAAGATCTTCGCGAAGCGAACCACGGAGGTCTGGGGGCTGGCCCCCAGAAAACCTACCAATTGAATAGTTTTCTTCTTTTCCAGAGAAGAAGCAAAAGCGTTGGTTCTAAAGAAAGTGTTATTAGATGAAAAACGATTGGATGAACTTGGGCCACGTAGAAGCGCGTTTGGCTAGTTAGATTAAAATGCTTGGTCTTGGTATAATGTGGTGAATATCTGAGAATGGCTGTCGGTAAATTTGGGACTGGTATTATCGTGCATGGATCTGATCTGCAATCAAACATTCCGACGGGCCGATAAGGCAAAAAGACATGACCCCTGACGATCGTCATGAAAAATTTTTCAACCCGACGACATGATGTTGACGGACCTTCCTACGGAGGTTTTGCTGGATAGTTTTGGCTATTTGCCTTATGATTCCCCGGCATTAGTACAGCTACGAGAAACAAGTCGGCTGTTAAAGTCTGCGGCAGACGATAATATCGGCTGTTTCCTCCGGTTTAACCTAGGTGCCGAAAATGACATGATCATGATCGTGGGGCCAAATAGAGTGTCCATGAGTTCAACTGTGCTGGAGCGGGTTCAAGAGGTCGAGGGTCTCGAGTTCTGGCTTTCCAAGGTCAGGACGATGACTTTTACTGACCTGTCACATGGAGGCGGCGACAGCACAAAGGAATTTGCGGCCCTGCTGGAACGAGTCTTCGGATACTTTGAGTCTAGTGATTCTGGGATCCCACCCTTCAACATGTATATTAAGGCTCTAAAGATGGGAAGCCCCGAATCGTACGACATTATCAGCCGAATCAACAGCTCGCCCCTCAACTGCAGGGTGTCTCTACAGACCTACGGACCATCTGCAACAGATGAAAATTCTGCGGTCGATGTACAAAAGCCCACCTTTCTCGGTAAAAAGTTTGTGGAGCTAGATTTCGCCATGTTTGGCAACGAGTTTGCAATTCCCTATGAAATGAGCGAGGCCTGCGAAGTTCACGACATGAAGATCAAGGGCTATAAAGAACACCCTTTTATGGATATGGTCTCTATTGTTCAGAACGCGAATACGTGCAATTTTCTCAATAACCTCACCTGGTCCTCCATGAACTTGAAACTCGATGGCACATCGAACCTTAGAAAACTGACCTTGCCCAACGTTCAAGTTCTTGATTTGCAGGACTGTAAACTACACATTGAAGATGGCATCAAGGTGAGAAGAAGAGGTACGTGTGCAGCCAAGGAAATCAAGCTGTCGAACCAAGACCCAAGAATGCTAGGTCTCTTTGATTTCCCCCACGTGACCAACCTTTTTTATCGCCATAATGCAAAGGCGCCTGTCCAGGCTAGCCGGTACTTGGATCACATCGTGGACAAACTCGAGACACTAACAATCCAATGCAGCATGTCGGAAACTTACAACATCTTTTCCACCTCTAGTTTTGCAACCAGCAGCATCAAATCACTTGACGTCACCGTTGATCACTTTGATTCCAAAATAATGACGCCCCTCCAAAAGCTCCAAAATCTAGAAACCCTGGTTGTGTATTTCTTCGAGATGCCGTGTGATGATGAACCCGAAGAAACTCTAGACAAAGAACTGGATCCCTTCCTCCAAGCACTTAGCAAGGCTTGTCCTAATCTCAAAACTGTCGACATTGCTGCTGGTGACGACTTTTCTAAAACCCTAATCCTATAGCTAGAACAAACGCTTATTTATCCATCTCCTAGACTTGACATAGAATTATAGACACTGATTGTACTTTAATTGGAATTATATTCTCCATCAGTTCTGTATCTATCTTATGACAACTAGCTGTAATTTTCCCTGGGCGTAGGCTAATCGCTTGGCCAAAATTGAAAATCGGAATGTTTTTCTGGAGCACGCCCCCAGACCCCTGGGATAGCTTCGCTCGAGATTATGGGTAAATCCAGTCCTGGAGTAAGTTCTTTCTGAACTTGCAACAAACGTTTTTTGCTTCTTTTTCTGGAAAAAGAAGAAATCCACATCCATCGGAGAACTCTTCTGCTTCTTTTAACCCGAGAGTTGGTTTCACGGAGTTCTAAAAGTATTGTTGCCTTAGTACAATAGCCATAGATTCGATCATACTTCCAGTAAACTACTTCTGGGTTAGGATTTGCAGGGGGATAGCCCCCTGTATCCCCCTGGCTCTGCGAGGTTTCATCAAGTACATACCCATAGCTTCGAGCGTAGCGAGCCCTGAGGGTCCGGGGGCGTGCCCCCGGAAAAACACTACTGGGTTAGGTTTGCAGAGGGTCAGCACCCTGCACCGGGAATTATTGTGGTGAGATGGAGATAGGACCGTCCTTTTCAGAAAATATCAAACGGAGCAGGAACAAAGCGTCTGTAGACACCATCCTTAGAATCGAGACAGGCTACTATGCATGACTATTTAAAAGATCCACATGCCCCACCATCTAGGGTAATTTAATTAATTTTTTTTTAAAATAAGCTTATATGTGCATGCATATGGTCCTGTGTGAAATTCAGGTAGAGCATGCTCATGCAACTTGCTGCGGCGGGTTCAGGAGTATCTCATTTTTCAGTGATCTGCAGCTGAAGTAACAGGTCAACGCTCTTCTTCGGAAAATGCACCTAGCTAAATGTTTTTGCTTGTTCAGGGTCCCCAGCGGCCAATAATAATTGAACAAAATAAGCAAGAAGGATTTTAGTAACTACTTCCCCAACAATTTTCCGGACCCGCTGGTGAAGCAGGCCCATGGGTTCAGCTGAGGTGTATTATAAAAAAAACCCTCAAATCCAGCCAATAGACTTCTTTTTTTTGTGTACGGCACTCCGCCACTTGCCCCTGAATCGACTCCACCAGGCCAGCAAAACCACAATGCCGACCCAGAGGTCTGGGGGTGTGTCACCAGAAACCGCTACCGTCGGTTGAGTTTCTTCTTTTCCAGAAAAGAAGCAAAAGCGTTAGTTCTGCGGCACCTAACTTCGGCGATGCCGATCCAGAAGGTCTAGAGATGTGCCTTCAGAAAGAGCTACTCGTCGATTCAGTTTCTTCTTTTCCGGAAAAGAAGCAAAAGTGTTAGTTCAGCTTTTTTCTGTCCCTAGGTCCTAGTTAAGAATATTACTGCATATATCGTCTGTTTCGAAAGACCAACTGCTTTTATTATGGTAATGCCAGCAGGTCTGCTTCATCGAGGTTTGGGTACGTGTATAGTTTTTGCTTCCTTTTCTAGAAAAAGAAGAATAGGTCCAGCCCTGTTGTTTCTGAAAAAGAATTGAGCAAAATACTGCGTGGGTTCTGCCACCGGTGGTGCGTATTTTTCAATTTCGGGTTATGTAAAGCCGCACAGTGCCAAGACCATGATGTGCGTTAAATACCGAACAGGCCTTTGTGGCATGTGGCTGTGATCGTCGAGTTAAAAGGTATCAAGCCTGTAAGCGATAGGTAGCACATGAGTGCCGCGGACAGCCCGATGTATGACGTAATCAGATTAAACTGGCATGTGTATGGGTAATTAAAAATCCCTCAATACAATTTTGGGTGGGTTACCCCTTTATGTCTGCGCGCCCTATCAAAAAAATTTGTATGTATGTGTGTCTAGCGGCTGCGCCGCGCTCTGCTCCTCCCCCAACTTGGGTATATAGCCCTCATAGGCAACGTATATTTGGGTCCAGATCAGCGCTGGTAACATTAATTTTGTATAAAGGCAGATAGGGAGACGGCCGGTCTTACCAACATCTTTTATTGGTCCAAGGGTATGCAAAATGGTATGGAGAAGTCTATCCATGCAGTGGTTAACTTTTTTATAGGTTCTCGCGGTTGAACCATTCACGGTTTGGTTGTGTTGCCCACAAGGGTTGATTTGAGCGGATATGGGTCCGAAGTCGTTGAAGAATAGGATCACCAAGTATATCGAAAACAAAACATGGGAGTTTTCATTTATCGGCTGTCACTGTAAGTTTGGCTTAGTGATGGGGGTTTGTTTTGCTAGGTTGCTAATGTCTAGACATTTATATCCTGGGTATGATCATTATCGGATCGATTGTGGTCTATCCGGTCAGAAACCTCAAGTACATTGATGCTCTTTTTTTTGCGAGCTGTATGTCTACCCAGGCTGGTTTGAACACGGTGGATATAAACAAGACCACGCTGTATCAGCAGTTGATCTTTTATCTCTGGCCCATGTTTACCACGCCTATCTTCATCCATTCTGCAGTTGTCTTCTTAAGATTGTATTGGTTTGAAAAGCGCTTCAAGGGGATTAAGGAGAATTCCAAGATTCAATCGCGAATGCGTAGAACTGCGACAATGGCAAAGTATGGTTCCTTGGATCCTTCAAATGGAGATGTGGAATTGGGCAATTTGAAGACTCCCAGCAAGCTACCGCAACAGCGAGGGAACTCTGAAGAGGGCGATCATGAGAAAGCTTCAACCAGCAGCAGTAGCAGTAAGGATGAAGAAGAGTTGGTTTCGAGCCCTCCAACGGCGATCAAGTTTGGCGATCTACCCCATCCAAAGAGAAACGCGTCTATTGCTCCAAAGGACATGTACATGTCTATCAACATGATGCAACGGAATCGTAGAGATAGCAACGATGTCGGTGAGGGGCCTGCTTTGGTCATTAAAAGTCCGCGTGCAATGGATGAGGAGCATGAAAAACAAGAACGGTTGGCATCTCGTGCTCCAAGTTTAAGTTCTCAGCCGATTAGTGACGGCGATGACGATGAAGATGAGGAAGTTGATCCTAACGAATTGCAACGATCACAATCCCATGATGTATCTTCATCAGGAATTCCCATGGACAATTCTGGTGTAAAGTTTGCCAAACGATCTCACACGATTGAGGGCACTACACCAGCCGAAGATGATTTGGATAGTGACCCTCACAAGGGAGATGGTGTTACATTTGCCAATAGCGCGTCAAGAGGTCGCAAGTTTAGAGATCGATTGCCTCGCTTGGGTGGTGTTGATGGTGCTCGTCGGCGACAACATAAACGTGTCTTCAAACGGTCCAACACTTTTGAACGGGTCTTATCTGCTGCTCGCCAACGACTGGTTGACCGTGAAAATGAGTCTGAAGATGGTAGTACGAATGGACTGCGTAGAGCCATGTCGGCAAACTATCTTTCTTGGGAACCCACCATTGGTAGAAATTCACAGTTTGTCGACTTGACAGAAGAGCAAAAGGAGGAACTAGGTGGGATTGAATACCGAGCATTAAAGCTATTGGCCCGAATTCTGATTGGGTATTATGTCGGCCTGCATTTGTTGGGCGCTCTCATGTTGTTGCCATGGGCAGTATTGACTACCAAATACCGGGAACTCATTCGAGCCGATGGTATCAGTCCTGCGTGGTGGGCCTTCTTCACTGCTCAGTCGGCGTTCAATGATGTTGGATTCACACTGACACCAGATTCCATGTCTTCGTTTACCCATGCAGCCTACGTTTTGTTGACCATGTCCTTTTTTATCGTCGTTGGAAACACAGGGTTCCCCTGTCTTTTGCGGTTGATCATTTGGATTATGTTTAAATTAAGTCCTAAATTCGGCAGAACCCATGAATCTCTAGCATTTTTGCTGGACCATCCACGACGATGCTTTACGCTTCTTTTCCCAGGTTGGGCCACATGGTGGCTGTTTGCAATTCTAGTGATCATGAACGCTGTGGATTTGATTTTTTTCATCATCCTGGACCTCGATAACCCTGCCGTGACCGAACTCCCTGTGGCCTATAGAATCATCTCTGGACTCTTTGAAGCATTTTCCACCCGAACAGCGGGATTCTCTGCAATCAGTCCAGGCGATTTGCATGCTGGCATTCAAGTTTCCTACATGGTCATGATGTACATTTCCGTTCTCCCCATTGCCATCTCCATTCGTAGAACCAACGTATACGAGGAGCAGTCCCTAGGGATTTACTATGAGAAGAAAGAGGATGATGAACAGACTGGTCAGAAAACCGAAGAGCCGTCATATGTGAGCAACCATTTGCGAAGGCAGTTGTCCTTTGACTTGTGGTATATTGTTCTTGGGCTTTTTATCATCACAATTGCTGAAGGTTCCAAAATTGGCAATCAAAAGATGACCCACTTTGACACCTTTGCAATTTTGTTTGAAATTGTCAGTGCGTACGGTACAGTTGGTCTTTCCATGGGATACCCCGGCTCCAACACATCCTTCTGTGGTCAGTTCGGCGTCATTGGGAAACTGGTCATCATAGCGATGATGATAAGAGGCCGACATCGTGGTCTTCCATATGCCCTCGATCGGGCCATTATGCTACCCAGTGAAAAGCTGAAGCGTACAGACACTCTCCAAGAGGCGAACACGCGCAACAGACTGATGCGTCGTTCGTCGACAATGAACAGTACAGATGATGCACAATCTGACACCGGTGATACAAGACAGTCATCAAGTGGCATCCGCCGCAGAATGAGGCGTATGTCTGTATCCACAATCCTCTCAACAACTCCAACTCCTGCTAACAGACCTCAAGATTAGATTCTTATTCTTACTTTTAATATACTAAATCTAATCCTTCTAAGCTAGTATTCTTCTGGGGTTGGCCCCTGAACCCCTAGCCCAATTGTGGTTTTCTGGGGGCACGCCCCCAGACCCCGAGGCTCGCTTCGCTCGAGGTTTTGGGTACCCTTCGTTGTAGCCTCGCAGAGCCACGGGGGTGCAGGGGGCTGTCCCCCTGCAATCCTAACCCAGTTGTTGTTTTCTGGGGGCACGCTCCAGACCCCCTCCGGAGCCCTCTTGGTATGCTGAGGAAGAAGCCGATCTCAATTGTAAATAAAGAAGATTTCATTTTGAGGAATGAGCCAATGTAAAGTCATTTCACGTGGTTTTATTACACACAGTTGAAGTAGTTTTTCAATAATCCTACTAGTAATATTCCTTTTCTTTTTCCAGGAAACGCAAGTCGTCACTTTGCTCAGCAGAAAATCACCGCCAAGCGGACCACGAAATTGCAAGAATCCCTCCAATGGCCCGGAATAATTAAATAATACATCGGATTTTCACTATGTGTAACTAGTTATTTGGTTCTACTTATGTATGTTCTAGATCTCAAAGAACCGAGAATCATACACTACTTAACCCCTACGCATGCACAATTACGATCAGGTAGTTCTTTATTTCAAAGTCTTAATATAATTAGTTCTATTCTTTCTATTCGTTGAAGCCTCGCAGAACCATGGGGGCGCAGGGGGCTGGCACCATGCATATATATAGGAAATATAAAGCATAGAACAAGTCAGCTTCGCGGAACGAAAACCGTGACTATGGGATAGGCCAACAAACTTCTACAAAGTGGAACTAATGCTTTTGCTTCTTTTCTGGAAAAGAAGAGAATATACAGAAATTTTAGATAGGTATAACGAGCCCAGTGGGAGCATCCAACCACTAAACATTCTACCTTCCTGGTAAAAGAACTTGGAGTGGTGAATTTTACCTGGGTTAGAATTGACATGAAACTTCTCAGTTCGGAAGATGGTGCGTCGGACCGATGGGTTGGTGGGAGGAAATCCAACCATCATCACGACATCCACCCAAGGCTTGTTTTGTACCATCGCTACAATATGGTTGCCAGCAGCAGCAACGACGGCAGCGGCAGCCGCGACGATAAGCCCCTAAATGAACAGATGCAGTCTTTAGGGCTTAACGATAGCAGCAATAGTAATGGCAGTAGCCAGACTAATGACCAGCGGTGTCCTCCAGTTCCAGTGGCTCCGACTTCGCTACCGGCAAATGTCCAAGCTCGGATCCAAGCCTTTCAAAGTTCACGACGGAATAGGTCTAACTCCGCGTCAACTCCGCCTGTGGCCAGTGCGACGCCACCACTGCCCTCGTATTCACAGCCCGGGTCTCCGAACAACCAGAATAACCCTCTCGCCATCGCCGAGGAGAGCTCTGGCTCACAATCCTCCACACCGGGATTTGGAGGTGCACTGTCCTTCGCTCCGGCTGCTCCTGCAGCCCAGCTAAGAGCTAAGCAGCCGTCACTGTCCCAGCGAAGAGGAACTCCTAAACTTAACACAGAGGGCCTCAATCTACCTGGAAGCGCCGCACCACCCTCGTCAGCGCCTGCTACTAACAATTCCGCCTCTTCTAGAAACCCTGTGAAGGGTGGCGGCAACCAGCAGCCAAATCAGCTACCACAGGGTACCAACGTTTTGTCCAACTACAAAAAGTACATTGACGTCAAGACTGGCTCACTCACTTTTGCCGGCAAGGCGTCGCTGCATTCCCAAGGAATCGACTTTTCGTCCGGGTCGTCCTTCCGGGTCTCTCTGGACGAATTCGAGCCACTTGGTGAGCTCGGCCGCGGGAACTACGGCACGGTCACCAAAGTGTATCATCGTAAATACGACGTGGTGATGGCCATGAAGGAGATTCGTCTAGAGCTCGACGAGGCCAAGTTCACTCAGATCATCATGGAGCTGGAGATTCTGCATAAGTGCGCCTCCCCCTACATTGTGGACTTTTATGGCGCATTCTTTGCCGAGGGCGCTGTCTACGTTTGCATGGAATACATGGACGGTGGCTCTTTGGACAAGATATATGCCGGTGGCGTCGAGGAGCAATATCTCGCAAAAATAACCGAGGCGGTTGTTCACGGCCTAAAGCAACTAAAAGATGAGCACAACATTATTCATCGCGACGTCAAGCCAACAAACATCCTCGTGTCCACCACCGGAAAGATCAAGCTATGTGACTTTGGTGTTTCTGGGAACCTGGTGGCCTCTATGGCCAAAACCAACATTGGCTGCCAGTCCTACATGGCACCTGAACGAATCCGATCCACCGCACCTGCTGCTGCAGATGCAATGACCTACACAGTTCACAGCGACATTTGGTCCCTTGGACTCTCTATTCTGGAAACCGCAAAGGGCTCCTACCCTTATCCTCCTGAAACCTATGGCAACATATTTTCACAACTGAGCGCCATTGTCGATGGCGATCCGCCTTCATTGCCCGAAGGCAAGTTTAGTTCAGAGGCACGCGACTTTGTCGACCAGTGTCTGAACAAGGTTCCTCGACTACGACCATCGTACTCCAAACTGCTGGCGCATCCATGGCTGCAAAAGTACCGTGACGTTGATGTGGACATGGGTAAGTTCGTCAAGGAGGCGCTCGAACGCAAGAATAGTGGCACAGGTGGCGGTGACGCGGCGCGACCTGCCTTGCACAATGGTCGCGCCCCAAATGAAGCATGACATCTAGAAACGTAGAAGTAATTTAAACGAACGTCAAACACGCTTAATTTAACCACGAACAGTGGTTGCCTTTCTGGTGGATCGGACGCCTCCAGCATGTTTTCTATATATACTATAGCTATGGCTACTTGCATGCATATGAGATCGTCATATATATTGCATGCTAATTTCCGATCCGGAAAGGGGCTTCGATCTAGATCTAGATCTTCTTTTCCAGAAAAGAAGCAAAAGCGTCAGTTCTGCTTCGCAGAAAAGGATGGGATGCCCATAATTCAGCTAGCGAAGCCGACCCTGGGGGCGTCCTTCTTGGGATCGTCATACTAATTTCCGGAAACGTCGGCGGATAAATGGATTATCCGCCGCGGTGAGATCGGTGAAAGTTCGAGGTTTGTTCAATACCAACCACTGTTATAATAGACAATATACTAGTCCTAGTCGGAGGATTGAACAAAACGATATACATGACTGTTTTATATGTTTGGGGTAGTTCCTGGAAACCAAGTGCCAATGAATGAAAACGTCGGTGCGGGATGGGATATGTTAGAGCAATCATGGAGGTTGTTGGTGTGGTCCCCCGCACCCTGCCCGATTGGAGTTATGTCCGTACACGTCGCCGTTTATGAAGAGGCTACCCAAGGAATTAATTCAGATCATAGACCAATACTGTGATGCAAAGACCCTTGGAGCACTCAAGTTGACATGCAGGGCGTACTATGACACGTTGAGCGACCGGATTAGACATTTGGAGATCCGGCCGTTTGATAATTCAAAACGACTGTTACCTAGGGTGGAAATGGATTGTACGTGTTGCAATGAAGAAATCGGTGACACCAAATTGGTCTCGAATAAGCCATATCAGGCCTGTGGAGCTCTTGGATGTCACAAGAGATGGTTCTTGTTGCACCCTAACAAACAGGTGTGCGAGTCTGTAGTTGCCAATCCAGAGAAGTTTCAACGTTTGCTGAATAAGGTTACATTATTGAGTATCACTTTTACAAAAAACAAATGGCCAGTTGAGATCCTGAATGCAATTATTCCGTTGACGATTCGGGTTCATACGGTGTATGTGAGTCACTTTGGCCAAAAGGTGAATTTGAAGGCATGGAAGACTTTTATACGACCGTTTGAACGAATGCCTAGCATTGAGAATATTCAAGTCTTTCATGCTACCTACGGCGACTCAATTGAATTTGCGCAAGTGCTTTCCTCTACGTTTTCAAAGATCAAGTTTTTCCCATTGACGGTATATGAACAAGACTTGCCGTTGTTGGGGGATCACTTTTTCCTAGATCATTTGAAATTTGTACAAATCTTGGACCTCATTAAGGTTGGAAATGACCTAATAACTGCTGAATGCCTCTCGCGTTTATTGTTGCAGCTCACTAACCTCAGACAACTTTATCTTCATGCCAGTGTTGATAACCCGAAGAACATTCAATGGGTACCTGATCGGTTGGACCACCTAGAACTAACCTACAGAAACTATTCCGTTGAACCGGTTCAGGGCGAAGGAACTAATGGTAGAAACTTGTACTCAATCAATGTGCGAACCATCCCAATAACACAGTTGGACGGCTTCAATCTCCAAAATGTACAATACTTCTCATGTTCCCTTGGAGGAGACATAGGGGAAACATTGCTGTCTAAACTAAATCATAATGTTGTTCAATCATTGAGAATCAGAATCGACATGAATGCCGGGTCACTCTTTCCATTCAGAGCTATATTAAAAAGTTTATCATTGCATTATTCAGATGGATCAGATTTTGAGCTCTTTCTATCGAACCTAACAAACATCATTTTCCCATCTCTAGAGTATATTTGTCTTCGAATTAGTCACTTTGACCCATGCGTGGATTGGTCCAACATCCTCCATATACTCGCCTCTCGAACTGCCTTCCCATGCTTACTAGATATTTACATTTCTGCCCCTCCGGGGCTTATCAAAGAGCCCTGCATACAACCGATACCCAACTCCTTTCAAGTCATCGACCGGTCGGGTAACGTTGAACAAACCGACGACCGTTGTATGTTTTATAAAGCCCCGCGTCCTCGATCAGGTATTAATTGCAATTGAGTTATATATATATAATGGATAGGCTAGCTGCTAGTATATGTACTAAGCACCCAGCTAGTGTCTATGCAGAGGCCCTGATTTGCTGAGTCGATCCGGTCCGTTTAATTTCGGATTCGCGGCCAGTACGTCAGTCCCATGGGCCATGTCCACTATACTAACTATACATCTATTTAATTTATATTTCTAAACCGACGAAACCAGCTCGATTAAGAAACATTGGAAGAAATGATTACTCAAATATAACATATGTACAGAAATAGAAAAAAAATGGGACCTTCGGCCCGACCTTTGTGCATGCATATGCAAGGTTTTTTTGGGTGATGATGATCCGGAGCCATTCGACTCCCAATTAACAGTTACCCCACAACCCTCAACTAGCATTATACACAATGAGCTCAAAGTCCAACTTAGAATATGCCCGAGAAATACCCCGAGTGTTATCTGTATTTTTAGTGAAATTTGATAATCGAAAGGGCAATACTATTGTGTGGTCAAAGTCCATCCCGGGGAAGGGAGATGTGTTGCAGCGGGGGCTCGAGTTCAGAGCAATGCCATCGGGGCTTCATTCGGTCCAAAGTGATGTGATATATTTAGTCCAGCCACGACGTGCTGATAATAATGGTCTGGAGCTATTAGAGGGAGTAGCAGTCTTTTGTCAGAAGAAGGACAATCCGCTGACCACAGATCGCAATGGTATTGAGATGTTCTCGTTAGGAATTCTGTGCGATTGGGCTGACAGTACATCCGCCACCACCCATTGTTGGGTCTACGTAGACGCTTTGAAGGGCCTATTGGAGCAATTTGTTGAACAGAGAGCTTATTCGGGTAACACATATGACCTATTTGACAAGTTCTTTGATTCTTTTCATAAGGACCAACCCAGCGATAAACTGGAGACAAACAGCAATAACCACCCAATTTTGTCGTTGCGACGATTGCTCTCTTATTATGGCCCGCTGGTGTTTGAGGTTTGGAAGGCATCGATTCTACGGTCGCGTGTGTTGCTTATAAATAACAATCTATCGGCAGAGGAGTGTTGCAAATTTCTTCATATTCTGTCTATCCTGGCCACATTCCCTAGTGACATCACTCATCTCGTCACAGAGGAAAAATTTAAACAGCTGGGGAGAATAAATTCTCTGTATTCAGTTACTCTGCCTGATATCACCTGGTTGTCGTCAGAACAGATGTCTAACTCGGCGTTCCTTGCTACGACCAAAGATAATGTTCTTCTTGAAAAGTCCGGGATATATGACTTTGCATTGGTTACAGACATATCTACCGAAAACACTCATCTTAGAACATCCACAGGACGCTATGTTTATGCCACCAGACGAGATCATCGTCGTTTCCATGCTTTGTCCAATGCGCTTGGTCTTCCACATACAGCTTCTCATGCCACTACATCTTTTAAAGACCATTATGGTGCCTGTGTAGGCTCATGCTTAGATGGCTTATCAACTTTATGCTCTCACAGTTCAATCAACGGCTTCTTATGGTGGGCCAGCGCCGGCGAACAATCCACTAATGAAACCCTTCAGGATGATTTGGAGGGCTTTCCTCTTTTACAAGGAAATGACAACGATGCTGAAGGGCCCTCGTCAGGAGAAAGTATCGTTAACAGCGAGGAGCCCTCTTCGTCCACCCTGCACAAAAACTATTCCCTAGACAATTCTTACCCGTTGGAAATCACGGCCATTGGTTATTTCCACCAAATGACAAGGCGCCTCTTCCGAACGTGCGTGGCTATCATCCAAGATCAGGACTACGATAATGGTGGGACCCCTGTCCAAAACATTTCACTAGAGCTTTCAGATATCACAAACATGGGTCTGGACGCTTACTCCTCACAAGATCGCGAGTTTGCAGTACAATTCATGCGTGTTTGGTGGAACCGCAACGTCAAAATCAGTCAACTTCTCAACATTTGTTGCCAGTAATTAAGTAATTTCTTACCTATAGGCTAATGGTATACTTCATTCCCAGAGAGAAGCAAGAAGTATTAATTAGCTCGCTTCGTCGATGAAAAGAATCAAGAAACTTTCCACAAATTAAGCGGAACCACGGAGTTTTGGGACCTAAACCTAATAATAGAACAGTGGATGGAGGAGGGGCAAATTTCTCTTCTTGTCTATGGTAATAAATATGTATTACAGTTCATCACGAACCCTTTGGGTTTCTTCATTCTTTTCGGTAGCTGGATCTGAAGTTGAGTTTTCTTGAGCCGCTGTCGTCGTTGTCGTAGAACTCGATGTAGTTGTTTTTGGCTGTTTTTCCAATCCCAAGAGGGCTCGGAGCTCACCGACTCGACTTGCACGGTTGGATTCTGCTGCCTGCTTGTTCTGCTCGATTTGATTTTCAAGTCGGTAAATTTTATCTCTGACCTCCTTTTGACCTTTTTCGCCGACGTTCTTTTGGTTGGATAGCATGAGGACCTCTTCTAACATTTTAGTGGCATCGTCTATGTTATCGTTGACGAGCTTGGTATCTTTCTTTTCCTGTTCAACATACTCATCCAGCAACGCAGTATCAATTTTGATATCTTTAACATCGGTGATTCCAGCTTCCTCTAGAGCTTTGTTTACCTCACGGTTGCTGCCAAAGACGAAACCAAGTTTTCTCAAAAACACTGTTTCAGGATCGGCCTTAGCGGGTTCGGCGGAAGCAGTTTCGCTTACCTCCGTTGTGGATGTAGCACTTGAACTCGTCGTGCTGCTAGCAGTCTCCTTAGGAAGAAAAGATTCATGCAGGCGTTTGAGATCATCAAGTTTTTCGTTTAGTTTCTTCAGGGTGGCTGATTGACCTTCAAGATCCAGCCAATTACTGAATTCTTCCAATTTTTTCAAAGCTGGCTCTACCAGCTTTTCTTCAAGACTGTCGCTATTAGTAAGGAAATCGCGTACACGATAAATGTTGCTTTCTAAAGTGTTTCTTGCTTCCTCCTTGTTTCGTCGATCAGTATCAGCTTTGTCCATAGTTCGCAGACGTGTCCAGGCGGAATTCTTCGAAGAAGTGCCCATTGGCCGTGGTCCCGAGAACTTTGGTTTCACTGAAACTTCACGGGTCAATGCCTTTGTCGGCTTAGCGATTGAAGTGGTAGTTGCTGACGTGGTAGTAGCTGATTCCGTTTCACTGGCAGTTGCTGTGGTATCAGTTGATACTTCCTCAGAAGAAGAGGATGAGGAGGAACTGCTAGCTTCCTTATCGGTTGCCATACATTTGGCCCTGAGACTGGTCAACTCCACAATACGGCTGTTGGTGAGAGTAAATTCTGCTTCCAGCACGGTTTCATCAACACATGTCTTTTTAGAATTTTCTCTAACATCCTTGAGGGTCTTTTGAACCTTTGAGGCATCATACCTAATAAATTCCCTCGAATCTTCAAACAGTTTCAAAGAAAAATCGTCCTTGTCGCTAACCTCATCCAAGGAAACAGTAATTGAAGTATCCAATGGTGTGCCCCGTGGGAACAAGGTCTTCACCTCGTTACCACCAACTGAAAATGTGTAATCCCAAATAGCTCTATCAATCACGTGAATGTCTCTCGATTTAAAGATTTTCGAAATTCCCACACCTCTGAGGGTAGCGCCCAAAAGTGCAGACTCATCAGCGTTCACGTTTTTGGCCAAATCAACTGATTCAAAGATATTCTTCAATTCCTGTTGAATAAACGGAACTCTGACCGAGCCACCAGTGAGAATAATAGAGTCAACCTTCTTGATATCCACCGGTGCGTTGGAGGTGTTCAGCTGTTTAGTCAAAGCATCCAAAATAGGTTGAGATACTCGAGGTCGAAGGTCTTCAGTAAGTTGTTCAAATTCATCCCGAGTCACAGGGGCCCGGAAATCAATATCATCGATAACACCCTCAACCGACGACTGGGTTTCAGTGTTCGCACTGAGAACGTACTTAACCTTGTTAGCCTCGTTCCACAATTTGGCCAGAGCTCTATGGTCGGCCAAAAGTTTACTGCGCTTGATTGACGGATTCGCCTCAAGGAACTTATTAATCAAAAGATCACGAACACGCTCAGTCAACAAATGGCCACCAACCCCAACATCGTAACCAACTCCTTCGACTTCAATAACAATTCCTGATTTGGCAATCCTGCTGCTTGGATCGGGAATTTCGCCTTGACGAATTGAGACCAACGTAGCACAAGTCGAACCTGCGCCGACATCATAAATGACATGGTACTGTTTTTCAGCCTCGAATGACCTAGAAGATGCAAAGTTCACAGCCACGGCCACCCCATCATTAACCAGCGAGATAAGTTTCAAACCGGAGATTTCCGCAGCATCTTCCAAGGCACGGCGCTGTTCAAGAGTAAAATGATATGGCACAGTAATCGCTGTATCACGAACATAACCAGATCCACTATTCTCCGCGAGCAATTGTCCAGCACGAGCCTTCAAATTAGCGAACGACATTCCCAAAACTTCTTCAATTGGATACGTTTCTCCATGGAAGTTGAACGCAATCGTGTCTCTGTTGTTGTTCGATGGCGTCATGGAAACACCAGGGAACCTATTCTGGTATGAAGCCACCTCATCTACAGACTTTTCGAGTGGCATTCCCATCAACGGCTTGAAATAAAATGCAGAGCTATCTGGGAACCGAGTTGCCAGACTCTGTGCACTATTACCATAAACTCTCTCAATTTCATCCTTTGTGCCTGGAACCTTTTTAAAAGTCAGACCCGATAGATCCTTTCTCTTGGAATCCGCCGTCAGAACTATTTCAAACGGAACACCCGGTGCCACCAATGCACCCTTGGTATACTCCTGACCAAAGTCTATACCCAATACAGCAGCCAGAATAGTTGTTGCATGTACAAGAACAAGTATGTACGCTGCAAGCGAACTGCCTCCAATCCTCATTTTGACTGAACTAACCACGCGTATGTTTATGATATTCGCGAGTTGATGATCTTGGATGCTCGGTTATCATCTCCACTGACACGACACGTAGACACTCGAGTATATCTGAGTCCTGCGTAACACATGGTACATATGATCTTCGTCGGCTTCTCGGCTCTCAACCCACAAATGCACGGCTGTGCATAACACCTGAAAAAATTGTTCAAATAACTTGCTACTACTATTCGGTAGTCGTATTTTTCGTGAGTTCAGTGGTGCTTCTGGTGGTTTGCTCTACCATGAGGCCTGTTAGCGGTTTAGAGAGAGGGCCATGACCTCGATTCCACGAATTCTCTTCGCAGTTGACGCTTGTAGAAAAACATTGCTGGTAAATTGATCCATTGAGTTTTGACCCGCTTCGCATGAGTTTAGTATTATATTCTACGAGCTGAACAACACTTAACCCTAAAAGTTCACATTAAACCAATGGCGGCAATCATGATTTACCAGCCTCTAAAATCGAATGACAGCTAGATGCAATTTCTGAGTCACATATACGCATAAGCCGCGCAGGGCTAGAACCCACATCCCATTTTATACCGGATAAATAGTGTAACTAGTAGGGGTAAAAAAAAAAAAAAAAAAAAAAAAAAAAAAAAAAAAAAAAAAGATAAAAAGAAAAAAATTGCATGGAAACAGGTATTCGGATCGATATTCAATGAAGGTCGGATAGCCTGGAGCCTACTGAATTAGAGTAGTTAGGGCTTATTTTTTTCCGTGCCATTCCCCGGTTTGCAGCGATTTAACATAACTTATTCCAGACCGGCAACGGCCCGTCGTGATGCTAAATGAAATTTTCTTTTACGCTGACTTTCTTTTTTTTTCTTCCTATATATTTTCTTTTTCTCTCTCTGCACTTCAGTTAGCTAGTTACTGTTCGTTGCCCACCAAATACCACTTAGCTAACACTTGTTACGCTTCGTAGTCTAAGTCTTCCTTTAGAATAAGACCATGAACGAGGACTAGAGATTTTGGGGAAACGGGGAGTGACCACAAAAAAGAAATAGCGCACTTAACATACTTGGATCAATTGATGATCGTTGGAGTTGGCCGACGTTTTGGGCATCTGCAGTCACACGTCAGTTGCCGCAGCAACAACTCGACATCGACGCGGGCAAGATGTACCTCGCTAGCTAGTGACACAAAAACTGCAAAAGCGGGATTAGTGTTGTGAATTAGGTTTAAACTAATCGGGGCTCAAGACCGTATCCAATATCCAACGAGACTGTTGGCTGATTAGTGGAATACTACTCATTGAACTTGATGCTTCCGGCAGGTGTGCAAAAATTTCAACACTGATCGTCGTTGCGTCTTACCGTTTCCGATGCAAGCTTTAATAAAAAAGTTGAGTCATGGGTTAGGGTTCTCGAGACGACAATATTTCCAAAAAATTTTTTTCTCGCTTTCTTCTCTCTCTCTTCCTCCTTTCTTATCCCTCAACAACCAAACTTGACTGGACGGTAACAGAACTATTCTGAATAGTGAATTGTTGCCTTTATTGCTCTCTGAGATAGACATTGACATTCTCCACTTGCGAACTGCTTAATTCTGCTTGCTGTTAATACTTTGACGACGCCCACACACACCAGATTCGTCGTTGTATATTATAGACGTTCTATTGATCCATTGGTATGTGATGAAAATGATTGTTCGAGTGGAAACGTGCTAACATTGTCTCTAGCATTCTTTTAAAAAAGACTTCCAAAAAAGCTTAGAAAGTTCCTGTTTGTTCGTTTTAAACTACCAAAAGGCGTTACGAAAGACCTTTGTTGAATTTCTCGGTTAAGAAAAGGTGAGTGTAAACTGGTGCGAACAAAACGAAGCATACTAACTGAAATGATAGTGCTGAAAAAAAATGTCTGTTGCTACTGAACCTTCTTTGCCAATTTTCCCACCTCTCAATGCTTCTGACAAGTTGATGACTCTTCAGTTGAAGAATGGTGTCGCTGTCCAAGGTTACTCGTTTGGTGCTGCCAAGCCAATTGCTGGTGAATTGGTCTTCCAGACTGGTATGGTTGGATATCCAGAGTCTATCACCGACCCATCATACAGAGGCCAGATTTTGGTTATCACTTTCCCTCTTGTTGGCAACTATGGTGTTCCATCTAGGGAGGAAATGGATGAGTTGGTTTCCAAGATTCCAAAGTATTTTGAATCTCATCACATTCATGTTGCTGGTTTGGTTGTTGCCAGTTACACTGAAGAATACTCTCATTTCTTGGCCAAGTCTTCTCTTGGTGAGTGGCTCAAGGAAGAGGGCATTCCAGCCATGTATGGTGTTGACACTAGAGGGCTCACAAAGCTCATTAGAAATGAGGGAAGCACTTTGTCTAGAATCATGGTTCAGAAGAATTCCCCTTCCGCCAATGTTCCTTGGATTGAGAACTTTGACGTCCCTGAATGGGTTGATCCAAACGTTAAGAACTTGGTTGCTGAGGTTTCCATCAAAGAGCCAGTTCTTTACCAACCCGATCCATCTACTGCACTCAAGGGTCCCGACGGTAAGGTTTTGCGAATTCTTGCTGTTGATGTTGGTATGAAGTTCAATCAAATCAGATGCTTCGTTAGACGTGGAGTTGAATTGAAGGTCGTTCCTTGGGACTATGACTTTACCAATGAACAGTACGATGGGTTGTTCTTGTCTAACGGACCTGGTGACCCCGCTACTCTTACTTCAGTCAGCTCTAGAATCTCAAAGGCTGTCGAAGAGGCTAAGGCACCAATTTTCGGTATCTGTTTGGGTCATCAGCTTTTGGCCACTGCTTCTGGTGCCAAGACCTTGAAGCTCAAGTTTGGTAACAGAGGACACAACATTCCTGCTACCAACATGATCAATGGCCGCTGTTACATCACTTCTCAGAACCACGGTTATGCTGTTGATGTCAATTCCTTATCTAATGGATGGCAAGAATTGTTTGTGAATGCCAATGATGGTTCCAATGAGGGTATTTATCATACCTCGAAGCCCTTCTTCTCTGTGCAATTCCACCCAGAGTCCACACCTGGTCCTCGAGACACTGAGTTCTTGTTTGATACTTTTATCAATACCGTGGTTGATCACAAGAAGACTGGTGTTCTCAAGCCTGTTGAATTCCCAGGCGGCACCAAGGAGGAGAACATTGCTCGTAACCCAAAGCTTGATGTTAAGAAGGTTTTGGTCCTTGGTTCTGGCGGTTTGAGTATTGGTCAGGCTGGTGAGTTTGATTATTCAGGTTCTCAGGCCATTAAGGCTTTGAAGGAGGAGGGCATCTACACCGTTTTGATCAACCCTAACATTGCTACCATCCAAACTTCTAAGGGTCTTGCTGACAAGGTTTACTTCTTGCCTGTCAATGGAGAGTTTGTGCGCAAAGTTATCAAATACGAGCGCCCGGATGCCATCTACGTTACATTTGGTGGACAAACTGCATTGAGTGTTGGTATCGAATTGAAGGACGAGTTTGAAAGCCTTGGTGTCAAGGTCCTTGGTACCCCCATTGACACTGTTATCACCACTGAAGATCGTGAAAAATTTGCAAACGCGATGGAGGAGATTGGTGAAAAGTGTGCCAAGTCGGCTGCTGCCAACAACCTCGAAGAAGCTATTAGAGTTGCAGAGGACATCCAGTATCCTGTGATTGTTCGTGCTGCGTATGCCCTTGGTGGTTTGGGATCTGGATTTGCTGAGAACAGGGAGCAATTGACTGAGTTGTGCAACAAGGCTTTTGCCGCAAGTCCACAGGTTTTGGTCGAACGCTCAATGAAGGGTTGGAAGGAAATTGAATACGAGGTTGTGAGGGATGCCCACGATAACTGTATTACTGTCTGTAATATGGAGAACTTTGATCCCCTGGGTATCCACACTGGTGATTCCATTGTTGTCGCTCCGTCCCAGACTTTGACTGATGAAGATTACAACATGTTGCGAACAACTGCTGTTAACGTCATTCGCCATTTGGGTGTTGTTGGTGAATGTAACATTCAGTACGCTCTTAACCCGGATTCCAAGGAGTACTGCATTATTGAGGTCAATGCTCGTCTTTCTAGATCTTCTGCTTTGGCTTCTAAGGCTACTGGTTATCCTCTGGCCTTTATCGCCGCCAAGTTGGGTTTGAACATTCCATTGAATGAAATTCGCAACACTGTTACCAAGTCTACGTGTGCTTGCTTCGAACCATCTTTGGACTATGTTGTTGTTAAGATTCCACGATGGGATTTGAAGAAGTTCACTAGAGTGAGCAAGGAATTGAGTTCCAGTATGAAGTCTGTTGGTGAGGTGATGAGTATTGGTAGAACATTTGAAGAAGCAATTCAAAAGGCCATCAGATCTACCGATTACCACAATCTTGGATTCAACGCAACTGAGGCACTCATGTCTATTGATATTGACAATGAACTGCAGACCCCGTCTGATCAACGTCTGTTTGCTATTGCAAATGCCCTTGACAGCGGCTATAGTGTCGAGAAGATTTGGTCCATGACCAAGATTGATCGATGGTTCCTCAACAAGCTTGACGGTTTGGTTAAATTTGCTAAGCGGTTGTCCACCTATAATGCCGACACCTTGCCGCTTAGTCTGCTTCGTCAAGGTAAGCAACTTGGTTTCGAGGATAGACAAATTGCCAAGTTTGTCAAGACGAACGAGTTGTCTATTCGAAGCCGCAGAGTTGAGGCTGGCATTACTCCATTTGTCAAGCAAATTGATACTGTCGCTGCCGAGTTCCCAGCCCATACTAACTACTTGTACATGACCTACAATGCTGACAGTCATGATATGACCTTTGATGACCATGGCACTATGGTTCTTGGTTCTGGTGTTTACCGTATTGGTTCTTCTGTTGAGTTTGATTGGTGTGCGGTGAATGCTGTGAGAACTTTGAGAAAGCAAGGTACCAAGACAATCATGGTCAACTACAACCCTGAAACTGTCAGCACTGATTACGATGAGGCTGACAGATTGTACTTCGAGGTCATTAACTTGGAGAGGGTTTTGGATATTTATGAGCTTGAACAGTCTGCTGGTGTAGTCGTTTCTATGGGTGGTCAAACTTCCAACAACATTGCCTTGACCCTGCACCGTGAAGGTGTCAAGATATTGGGTACTTCTCCTGAGATGATTGACGGTGCTGAGAATAGATACAAGTTCTCTCGTATGCTTGATCGTATTGATGTTGACCAGCCGGCTTGGAAGGAACTGACGTCTATTGAGGAAGCTGAAGAGTTTGCTGACACGGTTGGTTATCCAGTTTTGGTCCGGCCATCATACGTTTTGTCTGGAGCCGCCATGAATACTGTTTACTCCAGGGATGATCTTGCCAGTTACTTGAATGAAGCGGTTTCCGTTTCTCGCGATTATCCTGTTGTGATCACCAAATATATTGAGAACGCCAAGGAAATTGAGATGGACGCTGTTGCAAAGGATGGTAAACTATTGATGCATGTTGTTTCTGAGCACGTTGAGAATGCTGGTGTGCATTCTGGTGATGCTACTTTGATTGTTCCCCCACAAGACCTTGATCCAGAGACTGTTAGACGTATTGTTGTTGCCACTGCAAAGATTGGTGACGCTCTGAACATTACTGGTCCGTACAACATTCAGTTCATTGCCAAAGACAATGAGATCAAGGTCATTGAGTGCAATGTCAGAGCCTCTCGTTCCTTCCCATTTGTTTCCAAGGCTACTGGAGTCGACTTGATTGAGATGGCTACCAAGGCTATTTGCAACTTCCCTGTGCAGCCATATCCAAAGGTTGAGGTTCCAGATGACTTTGTTTCGATCAAGGTTCCTCAATTCTCCTTCTCCCGTCTCTCTGGTGCTGATCCAATTCTTGGTGTTGAGATGGCTTCCACTGGTGAGGTTGCTACTTTTGGGCGAAACAAGTATGAGGCATACGTCAAGTCTCTTATTGCCACTGGTATCAAGCCTCCAAAGAAGAATATCTTGCTGTCTATTGGTTCCTACAAGGAAAAGATGGAGCTTCTGCCATCGTTCAAGAAGATGCATGAGTTGGGGTACAAGTTGTTTGCGACCTCAGGTACTGCTGACTTTATCCAAGAACATGGTATCCCCGTCAAGTATTTGGAATTCTTGCCGAAGGACGAAAGCGAGAATGATGGCGAGAAGTTGGAATACTCTTTGGCTCAGCATTTGGCCAACAACTTGATTGATTTGTACATCAACTTGCCATCTAGCAACAAGTTTAGACGACCAGCATCCTACATGAGTAAGGGCTACCGAACTCGTCGTATGGCTGTCGACTATGCCATTCCGTTGGTCACTAATGTCAAGTGCGCCAAGCTGTTGATTGAAGCCCTTGCTAGAAATAACCCATTGGAGGTTTCTTCACTTGATGCTCAGACTTCTCATCGTCAGGCCCTCTTGCCAGGCCTGGTCAATGCTGCAGCTTTCGTTCCATCCTTGAACTCGAAGAGCGACTTTGAGGAGTTGGCAAAGGTTTCTTTGACTTCTGGTTTCACGATGAACAGAATCTTGCCAATTTCTCTTGATGGTGCTATTACTGATGCAGCTTCTCTTGCCTCTGCTCAGAAAATGGCCAATTCTGCTGACTTGGTTGATTATAACTTCTCTGTTTGTGCCACTGACAACAACTCTGCGCAGATCTCTCAAGTGGCCCATAGCGTTGGATCTTTGGTGATCCCATTCAACAACTTATCCAACAATGTGAACAAGGTTGCCACCGTGTCTGGTCACTTCGGTGCCTGGCCATTTAGCAAACCTATTGTCACTGATGCAAAAGCCACTGATCTTGCGTCCATTATGCTTCTTGCTAGCTTGAACAACCGAGCTGTTCACATTACCAATGTGACTAACCGTGCTGACATCAACTTGGTGGCTATGGCAAAGGAGAAGGGTCTTCGAGTGACTTGTGATGTTGCTGTTCATGCCTTGTTCTTGAATCAAGATGATATTCCAGCTTGCACTAGTCTTCCAACCAAGGATGACCAAGAAGCTCTCTGGGAAAATTTGAAGGTTATTGACATCTTCACAGTTGGATTCTTGCCTTCGCAGATTTGCAAGGATTTGGGTATGACCGTTTCTGCAGGTGAAGGAATTGCTGATGCGCTTCCATTGCTTTTGACTGGTGTCAACGAGGGGCGTTTGACTTTGGAGGATATCATAACTCGAATGCATACCAACCCAGTGAAGGTGTTTGAGCTCCATGATCAACCAGGCACAACTATTGAAGTTGACCTTGATAGGCCCGCTGCGGTTTCTAGCTGGTCTAGCTTCTCTGATAAGAAGCTTTATGGAGATGTTGAACGTGTCTTCTTCAACAACCAAACTGTCTGCCTTGAGGGTAAGATCGTGGCCAAGGAGGCTCTTGGTAAGGATGTTTCCTCACACAGACTTTCTATCCAACCAACTGGCACTTCTATCCCAGCACCTGCCACTCCGGTTCCAGGCCAGTCTAAGACGTTCTCATTTTCTGAGGCTCGCCCTACCGACAGCGAACTCAGGAGTACTGCCAGCACCTCTTCTCCTGCACAGAAGGCTCGTGACACTGCTGTCTTTGACGACACAGAGTCCGTTGTGACTGTTCCAAGAGACTTGCCTCCAACCACTCTTTCCTACTTGAGAAGCAACCCGTTCCTTCGAAAGAGCGTTGTCTCTGTGAATCAAGTGACAAGAAATGACCTGCACATCCTGTTTACTCTTGCGCAGGAATTTAGACTTGCTGTTGAGCGCGTTGGTGTTTTGGATGTTTTGAGAGGCCGTGTTTTGGCAACCTTGTTTTATGAGCCTTCTACTCGAACTTCAGCTTCCTTTGACGCTGCTATGCAAAGACTTGGTGGACGAGTCTTGCCGATCATCACCTCTACTTCTTCTGTTAGAAAGGGTGAAACTCTGCAGGACACCATCAGATCTTTGGGATGTTATGGTGATGCAGTTGTTTTGAGGCACCCGGAAGAGCATTCGATCCACACTGCTTCGAAGTATTCGCCAGTCCCAGTTATCAATGCTGGTAATGGATCTGTTGAGCACCCAACTCAGGCCTTCTTGGATCTCTTCACCATCAGGGAGGAGCTTGGTACCGTCAATGGTATCACTGTGACTTTCATGGGTGATTTGAAGTATGGCAGAACAGTCCACTCTCTCTGCGCCCTTCTTCAGCACTACAATGTTCGAATCAATCTTGTTTCTCCAAGCGAACTCGCTTTGCCAGAGTCTATCAAGAACTCTCTTGCAAAGAAGAATATGTTGGGTGAAGTTTCTACTACCCTGAGTGATGAAATCCTCGCTTCTACTGATGTGTTGTACTGCACTCGCATTCAAAAGGAAAGATTCAGCGACTTGGAGCAGTATGAGAGATTGAAGGATATTTATGTTGTTGACAACACGGTGTTGAGCAAGACTAAGAAGCATATGTGTGTGATGCATCCATTGCCTCGTGTGAACGAAATTAAGGAAGAAGTCGACTTTGATCATCGTGCCGCCTACTTCAGACAGGTAAGTGAAGTGAATTTCTGTTGTTTTGTGATGGTTGTGCTAACTAGCTTTTTAGATGCGTTATGGCTTGTTTGTGAGAATGGCCCTTTTGGCGATGGTTATTGGAAACGAGTTTTAAACCAGTATAGAATAATATGTTGTAAATTTGGTTCTTTGTATTATTTTAGTTAATTTTTGTTTGTGTGTGTGTGTTGTATAGTTAATTGCGTGCGTTTGTTATGCGTGCGTGTGTTGTGTATGTGTGTTGTGTAGTGTTTAATAAATGTGTAAAAGGGTGTTTCCCTTTTTTTTTTTTTTTTTACTCGTTTATGTTTTAAAACAATCATTTCCTTTGTTTTCAAAATGGTACTCCGCGGCTGCTAGCTCGATATGACACACCCGATCGACCTATACGAGAGCATCCGATCCGTGTATCTAACGTCTAGAGTTTGGCGTAGGTTTGCTGCGGACAGACTCTTAGGCAGGCCTCCGAGAGTCTGGTCGATTGCGTACGTCTCCAGAAGATAAGTGACTCTCTCTGTTGCTGCTTTCTGGTGAAAGAAACATCTCCATTGCAATTGGGCACCCACTTGTGGGTCCCACTAACCCATTGAAGATTTGAAGAAAGTGGTCCGTCATCTCAAAGCTAGAAAATCAGTGTTCCTATGAGATAGAGAGAAGAGGACTTAAGTACAAAGGTTTTTAAAACTGGAAAGAAAATCATGCGCAATACGGCATTGCTGGTATAAGGCTTTTTTCTCTTCAAAGTTCCCTTTTGATTGATTGCTTCCGACTTGAGAGCCTATACAATAGACATACAATAAAAGAGAATCTTTCAATCAGGACGACGAGTATACTGGAAACATGAACATGAACATAAATCGGAAGTTGTAGCAGGTTTCGGCTGAAAACCATTTAGCCACCATTAGCAACAGCTGCTGCGAAGATTCTGCGATTCTTATAATACTTTGAATAGCGCTTGGACGGCAAGAGACCAGCACATTCCCACGGTTTTGTTGACAGATAAGCATCTAGCAATGATTTGCCAGTGGTAATAATTTTCTTCAGTCTTGAAAAACTTCATATATTCAACGTTCTCTATCTGCCGAGGGTGTTTCGGCCATTTAAAACCCTACGACGCGCCATCAATCAGGATTAACGTTTCTAGCATGATGTATTCAAGGCATATATATTGAGCTCGTCCCTTCAACATTGTGGGCCGATATAGGATACGGCGGACTCGGTGAAGAGGACTTGACTGGAATTTTCATTATAACAAAGGTGTTATCAGCTAGGCGGGCAACGAGCTATATCAAGATATCTAGTATGCAAGTGTTGACCTCGACGTAGCATGGAACGGCTAGTAATGGCTGGGGTGCACGGGATAGCTAGACACATTCAGGTACTAGAAGGAGGCCAGAAGCGAACTATAAGTGAAAATTACGCGAAATCAGCAAGAAGTTTAGCCGCAGGACTATCGTGTAGTTTGGTGAGGCGAACTTAAGAGAGAAGCCAACGCTTACAACTCTCAGCGCCACAGAGTTGTCATATTATTCTTCGTACCTGTCCAAACTTTCTAATTGAATTCCATCATGAACTGGACCTCATCTTAAGACACTACACATCGCCCCTTGGCAGCTTATCCCACATTCAGGTGTTTTTGAACCTGGTTAAGGGCAGGGAAGGCGGAAATATAAACCGCTTTATTTTGTACTCGTTGAGGCAAAACTCTCAACTATTAAACCATTATTACCCTAGATATCAACAAATCATTGAATTGGGCCAATAATTTCCTTACATGGAGAGGCAAGTCCAACTTAACTACTGCAATAATCTCATTCCACGAGAATACTACTTCTGAGTTGGCCTCTTCAGTAAGGTGGACCACTCAGTTGAATAAATTCAGCAACCAAAGCCAGTGCGCCTTTTTATTATACACTTGATGTGATTCGATCGGTAGAAGTGTACCGCGAAACAGAACTAACACACAGGAAAGAATTCCAAGGTCCAAGGCACGCCTTTTAAAGTAACTTGGGGGACCTTACGAAAACAGAACAGGCTTATCTCAGGGATTGTTGAACAGAACAGTTGTCCAAATAACCATTCAACGATAATCGAGGTCAGATATTCGCCCTAATAATCACCAGATGAGAGCGGTACAGAAATAGCATACCTACGATACAACCCCGTGGTCCGATATTTCTTCTGCGCGGTACAGATGTCTTCGTTCCACCCAATAGAAGCGTGGAAACGACTGGTTCAATTCAGCACGTTTAAAAAGAACGGATGTCCCCGAATATAAATATGCCAAGACGGGGTGCAAGGTTCTTTAGATGAATGTGCGGCTAGATCCTGGATGACCTATCCACGGGGAACTTTTGCCGGGGTGAGACATGGCTCAGGTCTTCAGGATTCAATGTTAAACTTCGGACTCCTAAAACTTGCATCGCAGAAGGGCCCGTCTGTTCCACCCAGTACTTGAATAAACATTTTATTGACGTATGTTGCCAGTTCCTGTATAGCTAGGCCGCCAATCCCCTATTCGGTTGGCCGAGTTACGCGTCATAGGAGCTTAGTTCTACTTTGTGATTCTTGGTTCCTCTAATGGATAGCTTTCGTGTGGTTGTGATAAGACTTAGCACAGTTGAGCAGATGAAGCAGGGAGATCCGATATCGTGTAGCCGTGTCTCACATACTCCTATCGACTTTTACGGGAACTTGAGAATCCAAAAAATAGTTCTCCGAGACCGAATAGGATACACGACATTGCATTTTTGATACTGCACCTTTCAAAAGGCCAACGGCCATGCACACGGTTTAGCCATAGCCATTTACATATACTTTACATTTCTGGGGGAACGCCCCAGACCCCCTGGGCTCGCTTCGCTCGAGCTTATGGGTAATGTTCAGCTTTTTCTATTCGTTGAAACCTCGCAGAGCCACGGGGGTGCAGGGGGATGGCCTCTGCAAATCCAATTATAAGCTTACTACAGATGGTAGATATTACGAGAACCACGCATCCAACCCTTGGGTTCTGGGCTCACATCGCCGAGGTCGGTGTAAAATACAAATCTTCTTTCTTAACTGCTGAGGAAGAAAACGGTCCTTGCATGCTTTTCTAGAAAACGAACAAACTTCAATGGCTAGCGTCCTCAGAAAAATTAATTAATTATTATTTTCAATTAATTATTATTTTCAATTACCTGCTTCACACGTTTTATGTACTAACTTCGACAACCGAACAATTTTTTTTTTTTTTTTTTTTTTTTTTTTTTTTTTTTTTTTTTTTTTTTTTTTTTTTTTTTTTTTTTTTTTTTTTTTTTTTTTTTTT
>JAJMDO010000192.1:0-36681 GCA_030573635.1 Blastobotrys ciferrii
CCCGGTACCATAAAGGTACCCCGGACGAGTCCGGAAAGTGTCTATGAAAATCATCAGTGCCGTCCATGATCTTCATGAACGATGACTAACCATGCCGCCGCACCGGCACCGACTCCACAGCCACGTTGTGTCCAGCCACACAACCAAGAACCAGCCACACTAGCCTCTCGGCCCGATCCTCCGGATCCGATCTGTTACAGCGAAAATTAGTTTTTAATTTCTATGAGTCCAGAAGACGGATTTCTACGGAGATAAGCGGAGATAAGAGCCTAAATCTTCAAAACTAGTCAGTTCTTTCTATTCGATGGAGCCTCGCAGAGCCACGAGGGTGCAGGGGGCTGGCCTCCTGTAAAATCTTAACCAGATTTTGCTGTCAGAAGAGCAAAAAGAACTATTGACTGATCACAAGCTACTAAAGTAGGATGTCCGTCACAGCTTTACGGCCGAAGGTCAAAGGAACCTCCAGATACAAGTTCATCAAATCGGTACCGCATCAGTCATTAGATGGAAATTTCTTCTGCAGAAGGTAATAATAATCAAATTTGACTCCTGCATGAGTAATTACATATATATAAACATAGTTGTGGCACGTGCACATGAATCGATATCCGGATCCGGAGAGTTCACAGATTGGTCTGATTCAGACGGTTCGGCATTCTAGTGTATTCATCATTGGGCTGGCTGATGGCGTCGGATTCCCCTCGGAAGGGTCGCTTGTATGGGTGTTGTCCAGCAAAGTCCAGAGTTCGTCTCGACATGTACATACGAAATGGTTTTAACACATGCTCATTAACTGAGGGGAGTCCAACCCAATGATGAATAACGGAGCGTACGTCAGAATTAAACTAGTATGTGCATGAACTCTCCTGCTGCTTAATGACCCACATATATATTTGTTTATGTAATTACTCAGCGCTAGCCGCAGGAGTAAACTTGATTATAGTATTATATGACAAAACAACCGACGTACAGCACTGTCACTGAAAGCCAGCTGCCGCGTAAATAGGTCCACAATGCATTTCTGCCCCAATCGCTCACATCGTTCTGCCCGAACCTCCCAGCCAGAGGTTCCTGAGTCGCATCTATCCCTGGGTGCCCCACCACAATGCTTCTGGATGCGTCCTCAAGTCAAGATTGGACAATTTCTGGCCCCACATCGGGCCACTTGCCGAATGCGTCCATGGACCGGAAGGAACATCTTCCGGACGACTCCGCGCCGTCCACCTTCAGGGCGCCCTATACTATTTAATTCTTCTATATTCCCTTGTTATTGAATCAACGCACATCTAGTTCTTATTTCTTACCTCCTTTCTCGCGACCACGCCCCGGCCGAAGTTCCATTGCCTTACATCACGTCGCCCAATCAACACCTCCGGTCTCCCTTGATCTGCACGTTCATAACATACTCTTATCCCACTTTGGACACTGGAACCCCGTCAAGTGCCCCTGATTTGTATCATTTGGTAGCACTGCCGGTTTCTTTTATGAGTGGCGACTTAGACCTGTCAGATTTTAGAGAAGAATTACACAGAGTACCTCCAGAACGCCAGCAATCATGACGAGCTACGAAGAGCCACCTGACCGACCGTTTTTTTTTAATCGCATCGAAGTCTTTGATGGGAGGCACGAGAAATTGATGGCAAACCCACGGTCCTTGATTATTTTCCTACAAGACTTCGCTGCCTGCGTACACATAGCCCATCTTGACAACCATTGGCCAGCTATCCTACGCAAGTTTGGAGCTCTCCTCGATGGACCTGCGTCCAGATGGTTCTACCAGTGGGTGGGCCACGTGCCAGAGTCTGAACAAACCTGGGAACGCCTCCGCAGTGACTTTGAAACACATTTCCGACCTACTTTAGATGTCTGTGAGTTCATGGATCAATTTTTTGGACTAGCCCAGACAGGCTCTATTGACGACTACATCACCGAGTTCGAAAGAATTCGCCTTCTTATGCCTTCTGGCGTCCAAATTAGTGAGAAACTCCTGGTGGCCCGTTTCCGATCTGGCCTCGAACAGGATGTCGTGTTCCACCTGGCCGGGAAGCAGTACGCCAACCTATTCGACATCGAGAACGCCGCGCGTCACGTTGGAAGGGAGCTGGAATACATCCGTGCCCAGTTGTGCGACCATGTCTCTATTTCTCCACGGTCGGCCCCTGCACGCCATCAGAATGCTCTACCGGGTCTTCGCCCCCCTCTCACCGACGATGAGCGAGCCAGGATTCGGCGCCTGGGTAAATGTTTCAAATGCCGACAGGGAAACCACTTTGCCCGAAACTGCCCCGAACATTTTTCCCGTAGCAAAGGCGATATCGGTTCGACCTATGCGACAATTGCACGTGGGGTGTGCGCTTCCAATTGTTGACAGCTAGGGTATCTGATACTGACATTGAGTCACTGCAAAGAGTCCAAAATGTAGCTCTGCGATGAAAACTTGAAGTGGTGAAATCCTCACCTATCCAAGCAATGCACGTGGAAGTAGGAATTATGCAAATACGATATCGACAACCAAACTACGCTAAGGCAGGGGTGGCCATTACTCAACACACCAAATCCAAGCAACCCCCTGGAGAAGGAGAACCATTTCACCTCCCCAAGAGTCATCCCTGGGAAGGATGAATCATTGTTTGCAGATAGACTCGCATTTTCCCAGCTGTCGAATGTGTTTGTCAGGACTGCACCTGAAGTTATAGAGGACTCAAAAAGTGGTCTCTACATGTTAATTTAAGATACGCGTTAATTATGTCAATTATCGAGCTAGTATGGACTAAAAGTTTGGAAGTTTAAGAAATCCGACTGGTATTGATCATTATAGAACGTCCGAAGCTTGGCCATACGACGAACAATTGATGCGATGACACCACGGTTATCCAAGTAAATACAGAAGCCGCAATTATGCCAATACAGTATGGGCTACTTTAAAACGATATTACAACAATTAAGGGCCGAGAATAGTACAGAGTAACCCAAACATCCCATTGAGGGAGAAACCATTTACCACCCCAAGAGGTGCCCTTGGAGAAGATGAAGTCGCCAGCGCGACACGCATCTTGCCTCACTTTCTAAGAGTATTTGCGAGAACATCACCTTGGATCTCGTACCGAGACTGCAAAAGAACGGTACAGATGATTTGAGAAAGTATTTGATCAAACAATCAGGCAAATTATAATAATGACGGTAAAACTTATAGTCAAGTGGTGAACGGTCTCCGGCTTGTGTCAGAAGGGGAGGTATATTTCACGCTAGACAAGGAATCTGAACACTAATCGATCGCCAATACAGCCCCAACAATCCTAACCCAGAAGTAGTATCTTCTGGGGGCACGCCCCCGGACCCCAGGGCTCGCTTCGCTCGAGATTATGGGTAATGGTTTGTTGTTCTATCCGATCAAGCCTCGCAAAGCCACGGGGGTGCAGGGGGCGAGCCCCCTGCAAAATTTAAACCAGGAGTGCTTCTGGGGGCACGACCCCAGACCCCCAGGGCTTGATCGCAAATAAGCTGCGGTGTTTATCAAACCTTGTCGAAAATACAACTGATATGAAATTTACATCAAGATAAAAGGATAGATCGGTCGAATGGAATAGGATATAACGGTTCATGTTACATTGGTCATATTTTCACGTTGTAGAGTGTTCTGGTGGGGTGTGAAAGAATATATATATCAAGTACACAGATTCAAATTCCAACACCAGGCTACGCTTCAGTGCTTATCCGGGTATGAATCGTGATCCCCTAATGCGGTAATGTTGAGTTGATGGAAAGCGAAAAACAAATGGATGGTCCATGAAAAGCAACTGAATAGTCAATATAGTTCGTGTGGTGGATGACTCGGCCTTATAACGCGGCTACCTGTATATTAAGTTAAATAACCCTATCAGTCGCGCGATCACGGTATGAGGTATATTTAATGAGCAGACAAGAAGGTCTGCATGATACGTGCTGTAAGCACTAGCGAATTAAAGATTCTTTCTTCGAGCTAGGAATATACTAGGAAGACGTACTGGATAATTAATAACTGCAACATTTTGCATGTTAATAACAAAAGCTAGGAGCTAGTACCATAGTGGTAAATTCAGACAGGTAGAGTAAGGGCCATGCAGATATTAGATGGCTTCATATTCATGCGGCAAACACTCAGTTATATACGACAGCATACACCGACAACACTCTAAGAAAAGGCATGTCTTAGGCGCTGATATGCTGAATGTAAGGGAAATTGAAGGTTCTTTTACTCCGTTATTAGGTATATTGGACAAAGACTACAAGAGTTTGTTGATACCAGAAGCAGAATCACAGTAGATGGTCCAGACTGTGATTCTGGAATACTATACGGCCTCTGATGAAGTATCTCGAATATCAAAACAAATAAAAGCTCTACAGCCAACAGCGTTCCATTTATCCTGAAAAGAAGTAAAAGCGTTACCCAAACCTTGGAGAGAGCCACCACAAGACTCAGCTGGTAGGATTACTATTCTCCGGAAAAAGATCCAAAAGAGCGTTCAGCTTCGTGGAGGCCATAGACTTCCCAATCTTCGCAAAGCTATTCCTGGGCTGGGAGCATGACCAAAAAATTCAACTAGTTGGTGGAAAGATTCATTACACCAGTAAATGCAGCTAAAATCAAAGTACTGCTTCACAGAAGGCAGTCCCATACTCAACCTCGGCGAAGCCGATTGAGGGGTTTGGGGGTGTGCCCCCAAGAAAGCCTTTCGCAAACAATGGACGAGGACGCGTGTGGGCTTCGCCTCGAGTGTTTATTGATGTCATACCAAGGATTGTGAGACCGGTTTCTAAACCATGTGTCACGCGTTGGTGTTTTATGATAAGCTTAGAGCCACAATTTCCGCTGCGGCTGTACGCAAGTCACGGGACCGCGATAGGCGTGGTATGCACCCCGCATTTTCTAAAAATTTAGTTGCGACGATCCCTGTACGCGCACGCGCCACTTTGTACTCGTCTCGTATCGGTGCCACTTTTCGGTCTCCTGCGTCCTCGGCCATCTGCAGATTGCACGGCGTTATATGCAGTTCAAACTAATAGACTACCTTCCAAATAAGGCAAATGCCTTCTCACGGCACCGTATGTAACAGGTGGGACCTAGCTGGCAGAGTTCCTAACAACTAGCTTTCCCCCTAAGGGACCCGTGCGACCAACTCAGTTAATACTCTATAACTAAGATAAAAAGAAGGAATGACTGTATTCAGTAATGTTCTAAGCCCTAACTAATCCAATAGTAAGACATTTCCGGAGACAGATACCCCTCAATTTTTTTGGTGGACCCTGGCGGCTTCTAGAAGCTTTGACCATGTCCATCTCCGAGCCAAGACACCTCGCCAATCCTTAGGAAAAAAAAACATCCGAACCCTCGCGCCGTATAGACATATGCATCAACTTTCCAAGCTTTCATCACCACCTACTCTCAATCCCACTTAGTTACTCACTCTTCTACAAGTACCCCTGACAAGTCACGCCAGGTAGCTGTCTGGCTTCCATGCAGGCATGTTCCACATTCCCCTGCTTCCATGTCTCTCCGCGAAACTCATGACCTCGAGCAATCTAACCCCGTGATCTCAACAGAGACCAATAGGGGCACGTCCCCAGGGGCAATTGAGAGGCTTTAACTAGTATACCCCTACCCATAGCGAGCCCTGGGGGTCTGGGGGCGTGCCCCCAGATAACAACCACTGGGTTAGGTTTGCAGGGGCTTGAGTTAGGTCGGTTTACGCAGTAAACTGTAGGCTACATTAATAAGTTACAGAGCAAAGTGTTGTGATGATGAGCCACAAAAATCCTGCTAAATATCCGCTGGTGGAAGTGTACGATGTGTTTTGACAGATTTGTAATCTATTATTTCATGAACGAATAAATACATTGGAAATAGATAAATATCAGACCGCTGGTAGAGATGGCTTAGTTTGAACCAGTAGAGGAGGCAGAGGATCTTCGGCCGGTTGATGAAGCAGAGGACCTTCGTCGGTTGTTTCTGTTGTCCCAGAGGTTCTTAGTATACTCGTTCTGAGAGATGTGGTGGGATTGGGATGGGGCGCCACGGTAGGAGAAGGCCCAGTCCATCCAAGAGGGACGTCTGCCTTGGTTGTCAGGTTCAGCTGGTCTTCTGTAGGAGGTGTTGCTCTTGATGTTGTTGTTGTAAACTCTTCCAGTCATAATAATGCTCAGTGGTTTAAGATCTGGTTTTTCAAAATTCGAGGGGGAGAAGTGCCCCTTTTATAGTTGAAATTTGGTTTGCCACACGACTACAAAAAGCAATCAACAAAGCCTCGCCTCGCCCTCGCCCCCTTTAGTCAGCTTACTAAAAAAGAATTGTGGGGAAACAAGCTTATCACGTGTATGTCGATCACAGACGATCTTCGCCAATTTGTCCGCGCGTCGCGCCACCCACGCGCGAACAAACCTACTACTCACATAACAAACTTATCGCCAAAAGCGACTCCAATGGCCCCCAAAGCCCAATTGAAGGACTGTGTACTGTTCAGTGAACACTGATATCTCGTTTCTGAACGTTATGAAGAAGGCGCGTCCCTTAGCCCAGTGGTGGCGAACCATCGAACCACTGCCAAGGATCACGTTTCCCCCTGCCCAAACAAGAAACAATTACTCAACAGGGCTGTGTACCCTAACCTCACCAATTACTCACGTTTACTAACATTCTACAAGCATCTAAGCCAATTGTTTTTTCTTGGGGGCAAGCCCCCAAACCCCCTGGGTCGGCTTCGCCGAGTTTGGGGTATGGGACGGCCTTGTGCGAAGAAGCGCAGCTGCGTTTTTTGTGGCGGAAAATGAATCCTCCAAGGTCAATTGAGTGTATTCTATTTTTTTTTTTTTTTTTCTTTTCTGGAGACGAAGGGTATACCATCGATCGGAAGGCCGTGGTACGCGCTCGATTGTTGAGTTGTTGCGGTTTGGAGCATATTGTTTTAGACACGGTACGAAAAGTAACTGATACGTTTATTTGAGAGGCCTTCTTAGAAACAGGACAATGCCTGTCGCTTCCTTTTTTTGGTAAAAGAAGCATACTGCTCCGAAGTGAGATCAAAAATTACGGTTTATTTGTTGAACTTGCGTTTAATATACGGGCCCCTGGAAGATCGTCGATTTGCATATCAAGCTTACATAAGCAGGGATACGCTTATCTGTGTGATGTGTAAGTTTGATAACGAGCAACAAAGTACATGGGGCGTGAAACGAGAGTAGGCTAGGAGAAAAAAGCTTCTACGAAGCGGAACAACGCTTTTTTGCTTCTTTTATTGGAAAACGAAGAACACCATGGGAGCTAGCCTTTAGAATTGGGCGGTTCGTTTAGCTGGTTGGAGTAGATCGGCGGTGTTAGCGGTGATCCGGCGCGATATGGGATTGCTTGGCTTTCGGGACTCCGCCTTTCTTCGCGAGTTGTTAGTAATCAATCCCCTGAACATGCATGCAGGTGCCAAGCAAGCCCTGCCACGCAATGCCGCAACTAAACGTTCTCTTCCATTCCATTCGACAGCCTTCTTACGTGGACTAATTAATTGAATTGCAGTAAAACCTAGGCTAGGGATATGCGTGGTGCTTTCCATCGTGCTGGTAAGTTCGATCTGTCCAGCGAGTGTGAAACTCCGGTGAGGCGGCGCATAGATAAAATGAACGCCGTGTGCGGTGGGGAAGTGGAACTTCATGATCGCGCCACAGCGCGACTGAATAGGAAGGTGGGAGGCGATCTCCCCATAATTAATTTTTGCCAAAACACAGATCCCATGCAAGATTGATAATATCCTTCCATTCTATATTAAACTCTGTGTGACCTCGGCTATGCAATTATCATGCTTAGTCACCAAGCAAGTTATTGCATGCACGCATGCTCAAATAAACCAATTGACTTTGTTTTACTCAGGTTCCATTGTTACCCCGATCCCTCTCGATTTACACTCAATTTGTTTAGCCACATACCAAATAAGAAAAAAGTAAATATAAAAATTTTCACCCTCTATTACCTAACCCCTAAAAAAAAAAAATAAAGCAATTAAGCACTGCGACTGATCCACGACTACAATTGACATCTCTATAAACCGCAATAGTTGCAACCCAAAACCTCAACACTCTACTTTTTCCAGAAAAAGAAGCAAAAAGCGTTTGCTCTGCGAGGCTTCGACAAACTCAACCGACAGCCTACTAGCACAATCCTTGTAGCATACCCCCGAAAAGGCCTAATTGACCTCGTTTCCAGAAGAAGCAAAAAAGAGCTTGCTCTGTCAGGCTTCTACGGACACAGTTTCTAGTTATACTGGGTCATGACTTGTAGTTTCATCCTTTCCAGAAAAGAAGCAAAAGCGTTAGTTCTGCTTCTCAGAAGGGCTTAGAACCCAATATTCGGCGCAGCCGACCCAGGGGGTCTGGGGGCGTGCCCCCAGAATACCACTACACTTAAGATACACTCTTCTTTTCCAGAAAAGAAGCAAAAGTGTTAGTTCTGCTTCGCAGGAGGGCTTGGAACCCAATCTTCGGCGAAGCCGACCCAGGGGGTCTGGGGGCGTGCCCCCAGAATACCACTACACTTAAGATACCTCTTCTTTTCCAGAAAAGAAGCAAAAGCATTAGTAGTTCGCTAAATCACCCAGTCAACACATTAGTTGTGTTATTGAAATATCAGTAGGAAATTCCTTAAGCACGACTACTGGACCTAGAGGAAACATTCTCATCAAAGAAAACCCTCTGGCCACATACCTAGGAATGGAGTGGATTCATAAACTGAAGCCCCACAGGGCTAATGTTTTTGGTTTTTTTTAAAGAAGAACAATACAGGATCAACAATTTGAAGGCCCGTAGGCTAATGTTTTGGTTGTTGTAATGCTAAAGGGATTGATCTAAGAATTGACTATGGATTCAGCGATGATTCGGCCAAATACGACGCATTCGAGGAGACTGGAGCCCCCGAGGCGGTTTGCGCCGTGGACCCCACCTGTCACTTCGCCTGCGGCGTAGAGATTGGGGATCACATGACCTGTCTTGTCGACCACGTGACCGTGGGCCGTAGTTTCGACGCCGCCCATTGTGAAGTGCACCACGGGGGTCACCACCCCCCAGTAGTACTTTTCCGAGCTGGTGCTCACCTCAGGATCCGCTGTCCAGCCGAATTCGGCCTTCAGGTCAGCCAGCGTGCCCGAGCGCATCAGACCCTTCATCATGTAGAAGTCCACATGGTGCTGGATGCGGCTGTAGGCGCGCTGATCCAGCACCAGCGTCGGGTCGCCGTCCCGATCCATGATGGCGCGGCTGACCACGTCACGTGTCTGCAGCTCGTCGACGAAGCGCTTTCCCTGAGCGTCGAGTAGGACGCCGCCCTCACCACGGAGGGCCTCGCCGGCGAGGAACTTTGTGCCATTCGACGGGTCGGCCGGGTCGACGAACCCCGTGGGATGGACCTGCACCTGGTCCATCTCGCGTAGCTGGGCGTCTATCAGCCCGCACATTTGCTGGCCCTCGCCCTGGGTCTGGGGGCCGTTCGTGGTCGGGAGGTGGGCGATGTCGGGCCGATATCGCATCAACATTTCCTTTGAACCCGAGAATCCACCGCTGGCCAGAACCACCTGTCCCATCAATTCGTGTTGGGTTGAGCCCTGGACGTACTTGACGCCCGTCACTTGGTTGTTGCTTCCACGAATCAGCTCCAAAACACGGCAATTGGGCCAAATCTTGTCCTCCAATGGCTTGCTGAGGGCCGAGATGATGGCAAACCCTGGCGGCAGCTTGCCGCCACCGCGATGCGTGCGCGCCACACTGTGGCCACCCAGTTGCGCCACAACAGACAGATCGACCCCAAAATCCTGTTCCAACCAGTTCACAGCCTGTGCAGACCGCTCGCTCAGCACCTTCATCAACTCAGGCTTCCCCAGTCCCTTAGCAGACTTCACCGTGTCGTCAAAAAATTGGGCAGGCGAGTCCTGCTCCTTCTGGTGCCTCGTCCCTGCGCCATTGATCCCCGACGACGCCTTTATCGAGTTCCCCCCTGCCTTGCCCAGCTTCTCTAAAATCACCACATTATGCTTACTCGACAGTTGCAGCACCTGATTCGCACACGACAACCCTGCCAGCCCTGCTCCAACAATTATAACCGTCTTGTTACGCTCCATTACTTGCCAAATCAAAAAAACAGCTATCGATGTCACTATCACAACGATAACCCGGCCTCGTTGAAACATAAGGTGATCCTATCCCACGGCCCTTGTTATACCTCCATCATAAACCCTAACCCAATTTAATTATCTTAAACTTTGAAATGTACCAGCAGGGGGCCAGCCCCCTGCACCCCCATGGCTCTGCGAGGCTCCAACGAATAGGAGGAATAAACCACTACCCATAGCCTCGAGTGAAGTTAGCCCAGGGGGTCTGGGGGCGTGCCCCCAGAAAAACACTAGTTCTGGGTTAGGTTTTCAGGGGGCCAGCCCCCTGCACCCCCGTGGCTCTACGAGGCTCCAACGAATAGGAGCAATAAACCACTACCCATAGCCTCGAGCGAAGCGAGCCCAGGGGGTCTGGGGGAGTGCCCCCAGAAAAACACTAGTTCTGGGTTAGGTTTGCAGGGGGCCAGCCCCCTACACCCCCGTGGCTCTGCGAGGCTCCAACGAATAGAAAAAAATAAACTACTGCCCATAGCCTCTAGCGAAGCGAGCCCAGGGGGTCTGGGGGCGTGCCCCCAGAAACATACAATTCATCGTTCAGCTCTCGTCTTTTTCTCGAAAGAAAGCGAGAAGCATAACTCTGCTTCATAAGAAGATAGCCTTATATCCTACCCTCGGGGAAAGAAGTGGATACAGGGACTGCTTGTCGTTGATGTGTTAACATTTGCTACAAGTCTATGATTCTTAGTTTTTGTGGCCTTTTTTGGCGGTCTGGAGACATTTATCTTCTAGACCGCGGACGTGGATGTATTCGATGCCGGATTCGAGCAGCTTTGCCTTTCCGACGTTCTTTTTGACAAAGGTGTCAGGCTCCATGACGCCCACAAACACCGTCTTGATGCTATGTTGGGCCAGGATTCGGTCGACACAGGGGAGGTTTCCGCTGAGGCGGAAGGAGCATGGCTCCATGGTAGTGTACACGGTTGTTCCTTCGGGGACTGTGTCTGTGTTGTGTTTTGCAAAGTATTTTTCGAGCGCACATTGTTCGGCATGGGTGTTTCCGGGCAATTCGCCTGTGTATCCAGTTTCGAGAATTACACCGTCCTTCACCAATGCGGCTCCAACGCAGAACGCTGTTTCAGTCGGCGGAGACTTTTCTGCCTCCGCCAAAGCCACTTTCATAAACGGGACATAGGAGTCTATCGCCCAATCGGGGAAATCCGTCTCATAGGACCACTCGCCGTCCTCCGAATAATATTTCAGGGCATGGAGCCAGAGCCCCAGGTCGTTCGGACCGGGATCTGTGTATAGGGCGGTGTCACACACCTCGCATCTTTCGCCTGTTAAACGCTCCCCAAAATCTCCTGACTTTGCCGGATAGAACCAGGTCTGCGCAATTTCGGTCTTGCCAATTTCGTGAAGCTTCTTGATCACCTCGTCGGTGTCTCCCGCCCCATTCTTTCCAAGTTCCGGACCCCATACGTCAACGTTAGAATATATGGGGTCGTTGGCAATGGGATGTCCCAAATATTGAAGATGTACACGGATCTGATGAGTTCGCCCAGTGAATGGCTTGCACCGAACTATCGACGTCTCTCCGTCATAACTAATTCGCTGGAAAACAGTCTTCGCTTCCTTGCCCTCCAACGTCACTCTGTTCAACGCCACCTTCGGCGCAACGGTCATCAGAGGCTCCTCACACGTAACCTCTCCTAGTGGGAACTCGCCAGCCACGCGTGCAATATACTCCTTTCGCACCTCCCTTCCTCGCAACTGCTTACTTATTCTGTCCGCCCCCTTCGACGTCTTGGCCAAAAACATCAACCCAGATGTCAACTTGTCCAATCTGTTACAAGCTAAAACAACCAAACAGTTAGCCTCACAAAACAATATCTAAACTAGTGTCAAAGATTTTGTTCTTTTTAAAAAAAGAACCAAAAACATTAGCTCTGCGAGGCTCCATTCGTAAACTCCGTCCTTTGGAAGAGGCAACTTATTATTGATTTTTTGAATTGCGAAGCAAATCTGAAAAAACGAAAATAAAACAATGGAAAACAAAACACTAGGCTGGCAAATATCTAGGTGAAAAGACATTTGAAATCGCATATTTCCATTAGATGTTGTCTCTTCCGAGCAAAGAATGAGAAATAAGAGGTATTCTGACGTCGAGCTAGGTCAATTCACCTATCTGGCAAATGAGATCAATGTGTAAAGTGAAGCGAACATGCTGAAGCCAACCGAACACGAAAAGACAAAAAAAATGTAACACCATAGCATTTACAGTTCGACAGAAATGAAATTGCAGAGACCTCCAGTTTTCAACTCTACTGGGACAAACAGTGGGATAAGCACGTTCCTGCACGGCCTTCCGCCGTGTTTGCCTCACTGCTGACTAACCACCAGTTTTCTCAGACTTCGAAAAGGTCACTGATTCTGTACAAAACAAATTGTGAACCGTCCTCTTAGTCCGGACATAGAGCATTTCAAGTTATGACGCAAGATACGACACAAGAAGCAGGGAAAAACTGCAACGATGCAACGCATTCGCTTCCCGGATGAACGAAACATCCAAGTACCAAACTCACTGGAACCTGTATGAAGTTTTGCTTCATTTCCAGAAAAGAAACATCTGCACGAGAATCAGCAATGATTTCGTCTGTTACAAGGTACTCTTCGCCTGGAAACCTACAGGCAAAACAACCAAGCATCTAAAATGCCGCGAAGCGGCCCAACGCTTTTGCTTCCTTTCTGGAAAAGAAGCATTCGCAGACGAAGAAACCAATTATCCGACCTCCGTAAACGTTTTTGCTCCTTTCCTTGAGAACACACAGAGAGGGAAATATCTGTGGAATTCTAACTTTGACACTAGTGTGATTAGCTGGTGGTACTCACGGTGCACGTAGATGTCTTTTTCATGTTTGAGGATCATGACCACAGTGTTGAAGCGGTATCGACCTGTCGGGTGGACCTAGAGATGCTGAGTTAGTACAAATATATGCAACGTGTGACAGAGTAGATATGGACATACGGGAATTCCGGACGGTTTATCAATGACGACCAATTCGTCATCCTGGTGGACAATCTTGATATCCTTCGAAGGGACTGGGGGCTCGTGTTTGTGTGTTCGGTGGCGGATCTGTTCGCCATTTCGCACAACAGTGTCCAGATCGGCCTGTTTGTCATTAACATAGACCTGGCCGCCCTGGATAGCCCGTCTGTAATAGCTCTCCTCCTTATCGCGAAACTCGGAGGTGAAAATGTCCAACAGCTTACGATCCCTCCAACGCATTTTGCAGAACGTCAGATAGGTGAAGTAGTACGGAGGAACCTTGCGCAGCCCGTTCTCAATGACGTATTGCGCCCCCTGCGCAACCTCGTCTTCAATGGACACCACGTTGTTCTGTCCGTCCGAGGGAAGCTTTGCGTCCAGCTGCTGCTGGCGCATACGAAATCCGTTCTCATCTCGCTGCACAGAGGTCCTGCCCTTGGGCGAGCTCGACCGACTGCGCTTTCTAATAGTCTCCTCGGTCATCTTCCGACCGAATATCTGGGGTAGCCTGCGAGTGAAAAAAATGGCGCTGATGAAGAGATGTGTTGGGACCTCTCCCGTCTTTCACTTTTCAACCTTAGTCGTTAGTTCGTAGATCACCCTCAAGCTCCAATGCGCTTTACCTCTGTGTCCTTTTCTGGGGGCATGCCCCCAGACCCCCTGGGTCCGCTTTGCGGAGATTTGGGTGAAGTGAGTGCTGATTTACTATAATATAGATGAACGAGTTTGTTCCTAGATCATACAAATCCGAATTTCCCTTTTTCTATATTTAGAGATGTACCCCCCTCGTGATCCCACTTCGCGGAAGGGTTGGGCTAAGGTATTTCTGTAAAGTGTACTAGTTATATAAAACTTTTTGCTTATATTTGGAAACTAAAAAAGAAAGAGAACATTGATTTTAGGGGCCAACCTCCAAACCCCCGGGATTCCGCTTCGCAGAAGGTTGACCAATAATGTATTTCTGTGAATTGGGCTGGCTGCTTAAATATTTTCCTAACTATGCATGCATGGAAATGAATTAAATGAAAGAAGACATGCCTGCATCAAATTAAATGCATGGGATCCGGGAGCACATTACATCAATCTTATCCTATAGATAGTTAGGCAGGCCTGGTATGTTCTATACCAATAAATTAAAGACGTGCATTAGCGTATTACAATTAATGCACTAGATACATAGGTAGTAGTCGATGCGTGGATTCTATACGTTCTCAATTAATTCGGTCAAATCATGCGGCGTTATATAGAGCTAGCCAACACATATGGATTAAATAGTAATGCGCGACTCGCCAGAATTGGTTACTATTGATCGTGTGGTAGTTTAATTGATTCAGTTGACTGTAAATATAATTCCATGAAGAATAGTAAATTAATTGCATGTAATGTATATTCACCCACCAACGGTAAGTCGTGCATGTCGGTACGCTCATGTCGATCACAAACGAATCGCTGTTACTTAATTATTATTCGATTCAAGCTATTTATATATAGTTAAACATTTCTTACCAATATCATCAATAAAACTATATATATTGAAATGAGCAGTAAGTTTCGAATTCCATCTAGATATCTATAGCTAGTGTTGTTATCACCGGCCTGTCCCTGACGGGAAGGGAACTAATACTGGAGCTGCACATGCACGCAAGCACTAGCTGTAGCTACTGGATTTTACTGAATTAAAGTCTCGTGTCTGGGGTTTATTGCTTTCTATAGTTCGCTCCTTAGTCTTAGAAACCACAACTTCGCTTTAAACCTTAGAGTTCACTCAGGGTTTTGGAGAAATGCCATGGGAGCTGAAATCACCTCTCAGATGAAGAATAAAGTGTTCGACAGGGTGAAAAGTGGCCTATCGTCAACACTCGATAGGTTTTTGCTGTCAAAACAGTCTCTGAAGGGTATGTGGACCGGTGGTCGAGCGCGAGATAGTTGCAGAAGACACAAGAAATCATCAGTTGGTCCGTTTTCAAGCAGAGGAGGCCTATACACCCCCGTGGAGGGTCTCAAGCTAATGTTTTTGGTACTTCTTTTATAAAAAAAGAACAGAATTGCCCGCCGCTATGGAGCCTCGCAGAGCCAATGTTTTTGGTTCTTCTTTTGCAGAACTGGTCGCCTCTACGGAGCCTCGCGGAGCTAATGTTTTTGGTCATTTTTTTAAAAAAAAGAGAAGGAACTGATCACCGCTGTGCTGTTTTTGGTTTGTGAGTTTTGAGAGGATCAAATGGAGTGCTCGATGTGTCTATTCATACAACTATTATAAATACCCAAACATGCTAAGGAATTGCGGTTTTTTATTTGGTAGGGTCGTTTCTTTGGTAAGCCAGGTAGCCCTTGACCCGGTGATTGGGCAGCATATCCAGGTAGCGTTCTAGCAAACGATTAGTATCAGACGTATATTCCATTCTTCCGTCCATATTCCAACTTACCAGCCAGATCCTTGCAATTTTCATATTGATTAGCACCCTGGGTCTGGAAACACTTCTCCAGGGCCCTGCGAAGCACCTTCAGGGCCTCCACTCGAACCCACTGTTCACGGACCATGGACTGTTGGGCAGCTCGCAAGGCCTTTGGGTCGTTGTAATCAATGTCGTCAAACGACACAAGCTCCGGTCGAACGTGCTCAGTATCTATACAAAACATTAACATCACCTCTCTTCCTCCACCCATCATCACACTCACCTCTCATCTTCAAAGGCTTTCGTCCTCGAAACTCTCGTTACGTTGGGTGATCCCTAAACTCTTTTATTCTCCCAACTCTCATTGGTTCCCTCCGCTCCCAAAATTTGAAAATTCACTCCACGTGATCACACTCACACGTGACCATACATAATATCAGTTAATGTAAATTACCCGCACACATTTATTCCATCGAAAAGACAAACAGTTTCCGCAATATTTTCTCTTTACCTAGAAAAAGAAAGCAAAAACCATTACCTTGCACTGCGGAAGCCCTAAGTAAACGTGCTACAACTCTCAGAGCGCCATGCTCCCTGCAATTCCAACTCAGAAGCCTCTTCCTTCTATTCGTCGAAGCCTCTGCTGTCCCCTGCAACCCTTAACCACAACTGATTGTTTTCTGGGGGCACGCCCCCAGACCCCCTGGGCTCGCTTCGCTCGAGGTTATGGGTAGCCTTTAATTCTTTCTATTCGTTGAAGCCTCGCAGAGCCACGAGGGTGCAGGGGGCTGGCCCCTTCAAACCTAACCAAGAACTAATGTTTTCTGGGGGCACGCCCCCAGACCCCCTGGGCTCGCTTCGCTCGAGGTTATGAGAAGCCTTCAATTCTTGCTATTCGATGAAGCCTCGCAGAGCCACGGGGGTGCAGGGGGCTGGCCCCCCTGTAAACCTAACCCAGAACTAGTGTTTTCTGGGGGCTCGCTTCGCTCGAGGCTAAAGATTTTGGGTTGAAAGAACAAGGTTTTTGTAGTAAAATTAGATTAAGAAAGTATGCTGAGGAGGAGTTTTTCTAACGATTGCTTGCAAAGTTGTAGTCTTTGTACTTTGACTTGAGTTCATCTAGGGGCGGTGGGCCGAGAGGCTGTCTAGAGGGGATTTCATAGTCACCACGGGAGTTTGCGCCAATTGGGCCCGTGGGGCCAGAGACAGCCCGATGTCCTGCGACGGCTGGAGACCCGCTTCCAATCACGCCGACGTTGTATGTGGACGACAGGCTCGACGCTTTTCGGTGTCCTCGTCGAAACGGGGTGCCCTGTGGCTGCTGCGATGGAGGAGATTGATACTGCTTCGGCGAGCTTGCGCCGAACGGAGATTGCTGTAGATGGTCGAAGCCATTGCTGCTGTTGTTGTTGTTGGCGTTGGTGGGGAAGAAGAGGGAGGAGCCGCGATTGGAAGCCGAGGAGGACGGACGGACGGGGAGAGAGGGGCTGGCGGGCCGGAAGGGCGGCTGCGGGAGGTCATAGTAGGAGTTGGCGTTTATGGCAGCCTGCAGCCGCTGCTGCTGCTGCTGGAGCATGAACGACGTGGCAAGCAGTTCCTGCTGCTTTGCATGCAATGCGGCGTAGAGTCTCTGGTCTCCCCCGGCGGGCGAGGGGGAGCCCGGCGGCGACATCTGGCCCTGGATGGTGTGGGCGCCCACCCCCGCCGGCGGCGGCGACGGCACGTATGGACTGTGCAGCTGCTGGCTGGCGCCCGGAGACGACGCCAGCCGCTGCTGCTGCTCGCTGCGCCGTCTGTCCGTGGCCGACCGTAGTCCCGCTACGAGGGCAGCCCGCGGCGACGACGACGCATTAGACGGCGACGATGACGCCGCGAGCGCCGGGTCGTCCGCACCAGGAATCCGTATGGGCGCCGGCCGATGCTGCTGCTGCTGCTGCTGCTGCTGTGTCTGTGTCTGCGACGAGGGATACCGCTTCGGCGGACTGTGCTGGTCCATGTTCTCTATGTTCAACGACGGAAGAATAACACCACTCTCTCAATGTGTTGCCAGCGTCCCTGCGCGTGCGCCGTTATTACGTCGTCGTGGTGCCAAAGTAAAATCTAACTCAACTTGGATCTCGTCGGCCCTGAAACCCGGCCCCGACGTGCGGCGCTCAACCCAACCTAACACCCTTGATAGATCACGTGCATTACTCGCCACTCACACATCTGGCTTCCGATCCCCTTTCGGCAGGCATAACCCCAGACCCCTCCCGAATCGGCTTCGGCCCAGAACTACCTATAGCTAAACTGGACTAATGTGTTCGTTGGAGTCTCGCAGAGGCATAGGGTGCAGGGAGATAACCTAACCAGGGCTACTGTTTTCTGGGGGCACGCCCCAGACCCCCTGGGCTCGCTTCGCTCGAAGCTATGGGTAGTGTTCCATTGCTCCACTCGTCGAAGCCTCGCAGATCCATGGGGGTGCAGGGTGCTAGCCCCTGCGATTCTATCCCAGAAGTGGCCGCTGGCGCCCAGGCCTCCAGGGCTCGCTTCGCTCGAAGTTATGGGTAGCCTTTAATTCTTCCTGTTCGTTGAAGCCTCGCAGAGCAACGGGGGTAGCCCCCTGCAAATCTAACCAGTAGTTTACTGGGGGCAAGCCCCAGACCCCCTGGGCTCGCTTCGCTCGAGGCGATAGGTAGTAGTTCCTTCTTTCTATTCGATGAAGCCTCGCAGAGCCTGGGGGGTGCAGGGGGCTAGCCCCCTGCGATCCTAACCCTGAAGTGTTTCTGGGGTACGTTTTCAGACCCCCAGAGCTCGCTTCGCTCGAAGTTATGAGTGTATGTATTGGTTGAAGCCTCGCAGAGCCACAGGGTGAGGGGGGCTAGCCTTTGCAAACCTAACAGGGAACTGGTATGCATTAGAATTGGTCAAGAAGAAAAGTAAAGGTATCAAGGTCATGCTCAATTGACGTAGGCTTGCAGAGGCATAGTAAGAGCAGCGGCAGTCATCTGGGGCATTATGAAGGAGTATAGTTGAGCCGGGTTGAGCGACTGTAGACAATCGGTGAGGGGGAAGAGCCCTATTTATATGCTATCACCACCCTCCGCTGACTAATCTGGGTAGACCAGTGCTAAAATTAGAACATCGGATTCTTGAATACGTGATTACGTCATAGCCGCTATCATCAAATACTCAACTTCACAACGTCCCATTGTACAAGTTCTATTTAGTAGAAAACCAAAATTAGGGAGCCTGCTCTCTCCATCAATTAGCTCTCATTCACTATGTCTATTAGTGTACCTCTTTGCAGAAAAAGAAGCAAAAATTGTAGTTCCAGTTCGCAAGGATTTCTCTGTTCAATGGTAGGCTTGCAGGAGGCCAGCCCCTGCACTCCCCGCGGCTCTGCGCTGCGAGGCTTGAACCAATACTCATACTCATAGGCTCTAGCAAAGCGAGCACTGGGGGCCACTTCTGGGTTAGGATCGCAGGGCCCCCGTGGCTCTGCGAGGCTCCAACGAATAGAGAGAACAAGCCACTACTTATAGTTTCGAGCGAAGCGAGCCCTGGGGGTCTGAGGGCGTGCCCCCAGGAAACCAGTTGAGGGAAAATTCTAGGAAGTTAGAGGTTTTGATTAGGAGATTTTCATCAATATGTAGAAAAGACGTTTTTCGCGGAGTTTCCAGACCATGGGAAATTCGAAAGACCCTATTTGTTCGTGACGGGGCGTTTCTGGGGATATTGTGGCGTATTTTTCAGAGTCTTTCGAAGGGACACATTGGCTCTCTTGACCCGGCAGGGCGGAGATTGCAGTAATGGCGGTTTTCATTACAGAGACGACGACGTTTGAACAGCCTTCGTAGTAGACAGTTACCTTGCACTTTAAGGATACTAGTTCGAATATCACGCGGAACGTGTATCCGTGTATGTGGAGGTGGATTGGTCCGCTGGTTTGGCTATGGGGCTCGTTTCGGATTAGTAGTATTTTGTAGTAGAACATCCAGTCCAGTGCTATGTTCCTTGGCTCCTGTTCTTGGTGTTGGATGACAATGTTTTGGTTGGACTGTATTCGCGACACGGGTATGTTGGTTGTTTCTTTTCGCTCGACTGGTATAGGTTGAGCTTCGCTAGTCATCGCTAGTTGTTTGGCCTCCCCTCTGGGTATCTTGATTCTGTCGCAGTCCTGTTCGCTCAAATGCACCGATTTTCGTTTGCCATGGCCGTTTGTTCTCGAGGATATGTGTTCCTCCATGATAGAGCGCTGCGTTTCATCCGGCACAGGGTTTCTGCGACTGATTCTGCTCGAAAGGTCTTTCGACTGGCGGGGAGGACTGGATGTGCCAATCCTGTTGGAGAGGTTTGGTGAGAGGTGGCGGCCGGGAGGGCTGGATGGTGGTCGGATTGTGGTGTCTATGGTTCGAGGTGTGGTGGTAACCGATTTGCTGCCTTTTCTGGAAAGTTCGGTTGAATAGATAACAGGACTGGAGGTCCGTACCTTCGAGTCTATCGTTTTAGGTGTCGCGTTGGGCGATTTCTGAGTCCTGTCTTGGTCGCGTGGAGGACTGGCCGACCTGATATTCGAGTCTGTAATTCGAGGGGTCGGAGTCGGATTACTGCTCATCGTTTGAGGACTTTTCGGTAGCGTCTTGAATGTGGGTCTGACGAGGAACTGGTACTTACCATTCTTTTCCAAAGATGGGGCTTTTGCCTGCTTTAGCTCCGCGGTGCCTGGAGGAGTGGTCTGCTCTTTAGTGGCCGTGCCATTGTTGTTCTTGCTTTCGTCAGTGTCATTGGATGTGGTCTTCTCGTTATTACTGTTTCCGTCGTTTTCGTTGTTTTTGTTATTGTTGTGGTTTTCAGAGCCGGGTTGCACCAGCTCGTAGTTCCAGGAAATGTCGTTGTCGAGCTCCTTCACCAGATCAAAGACGACAGCCCGCTCCTCAAATTCAAATACTGATACATGGATCCCGTTTTCCGCCGTGGTAAACTCTCTGTGGTTGACGGTTTTTTCCAGGACCAACCGGGTCGTGAGGTCTATCAACTTCTCCTTGTTTGAGGTCCTCAGACTAACCCTATGCACCATCCCGCTGGCTCGACTCTCAGTGAACTGAATAGGGCTGGACAGTAACTGGCACCTCGAACTCTCCATCGCCTGCAGAGATTTAATAATGAAAAAAAAAAAAATTTCTGCAATAGGTTGCAAAAACTCTATTTCCCTTCCCACATGTTTCACCCATATTGTGACAGTACCATTTTAAACACGGAACTAATTGTCGTCAACACTCTAACGGTTTTTAACTCACCGTCTCTTTCACACCCAGTTCTCCTTCAGCGCCAGCTCTCCACTCGCCACCGCTATTTAATACTCATCCAAAGCCCCACTGTTTCATCCCAAATAAAACTTCGGATTGCGTTCATACACCCGTAGTTCCGCTTCGCGGAAGGATTTGGATCCGAAGTTTTTTCCGAAGCGACATATGGTTTTGCTTCTCCTTCTAGAAGAAAGAATACAGCTAAAGTAATCAGCTTCAGACAACCCCCTCCCCCTCCCCAGGCACTGCGGAAAGCCGGAGCCAAAGAGATTCTGTGAGAAGGTCTACGCTTTTTCCCTTCTTTTCTTCAAAAAGTGGAATACAAATAAAGGAGTCGTTCACTTTGAGGCTAGACATCAGTGGTTTTAGGCCCTTTTTTAGGCGCCCAGGGATGGGATTCCGAGCTACTGTTGTACTTATGTTTGAGAAAATCATTAGATCAATTGGAGTTCTTTTGTGTCAGGTAGGCCTATTAAAGCAATTTCGCAGTTTTAGTCTGAACGTATTTTCCTACAATGGGGGAAGATGGCTATGCTTTCAATTTTGTGGAAGTGAGACAGAGACCTACGATCGACAGGGGTGCATCTGTGCGGCTGGAGAAAGATCTTCCCAATTATTAATTACCACAATGTAGACTATCGATTAGTAGTTCAAAGGAAATAAAATATTGTTCACGTTCTCGAAAGACTGAAGGAAACCCGAGATCATGCAGGAATGCGATTGTACTTATAGCCTAAGGTTTAGTAGCTCACCAAATTTTGAGGTCCAAGCAAAAAAAAAAAAATAGTCCAAATTGAAAAACACGCCGTTCGGTTTTGCTTAATATAGTCCTAGTCTAGGCATGGGATGCGTCGAGTCTCCTGAACGCAGGATCAATTCTTTGGACATTCCTGAAAAAAAAACGGCATTATTCACCTACTTCACCAACATACTATTTTTCCCTTTTGAGCAAAGAATCCACTGTAGGCCGTATGTTTGGCCAGGAAGTGACATCCACAAGACTTCCTTTTTTCTGCTACAGTATTATTTATACAACTAGGCGAACGACTGGCCCTGGATTCCAGGCTACCCAAAATCGGCGAAGCCGACCCTGGGGATTTGGAGGCGTGCCCCCAAAAACTGCTAGCCTAAAGCTAAAGTGTTTTATAAGTTAGGGCCGACGTTTACATTAAGGTTTGTTGCTGTGGAGGCGAGGCGGTTGTTTGTAAACAAATAGAGGTTAGCTTTTATGCAACAGCACGCGCGACAAACAAGCGACATACAATTTCCATTGAACAGCGCGAGATATTCAGGATGCCAGCGCTTCCGTCGTCGATTGGGTTCCATTCCATGAACAGCCGCTATGTTCTTTTGAGGCCGTTGGGGGATGGCGGGTTTGGCGAAGTTTGGTTGGCGCTTCCGCTTCCAAAGAGCTACAAAGAGTTCCCGTCGATACTCTCAAAAGCATTGGTCAGAAACGACCCAGATATAGACGAAAACTAGTTGTTATTTTGATTCTAACATGACTTTAGGTTGCTATCAAGAGTATCAAGACGAAGATGCAGGACGCCGAATCATACGCCAATCTCCGCGAAGTGGAGTTTCTCTCCAGGGTTTCTCCGCACCAGAACTTAGTGCGGGCCCACGAGATCTTTGTTGACAATGCGATGCTCCAATGCCACATAGTCATGGAAAGCATGGAAATGAATCTCTATGATCTCATCAAATCCCGCAACGGCATGTACTTCCCTTCACGAGCCATCAAGGAGCTTCTGTATCAAATTGCAAGCGGATTGAATCACATCCACCAACACGGCTTCTTTCATCGCGATGTTAAGCCGGAAAACATTCTCATCACGCCAAACTCGGGCCAGCTTCAAAGTTACTCCCTCAAGTTAGCTGACTTTGGTCTCTCCCGTCACGTTAGCTGCAAGGACCCCTACACAACCTACGTGTCCACCAGATGGTATCGTGCACCTGAGCTCATCTTCAGATGCAGCGAATACACGTACTGCATCGACATCTGGGCTTTCGGTGCCGTTGCCGCAGAACTCGCCAATTTGCGCCCCTTATTCCCTGGCAAAGATGAAATGGACTTGATAGAAAGACACATCTCTGTCCTTGGCACCCCAGATGTATCCATTTTTGCCGGATACTGGGACCACTTCTACACCTTCATGAGCTCCTCCGGCTTTTCAATTGAACCTCATGTTGGGCTCAGCCCAAGCCAATTGCTCCACAACGAGGACTACGACCTTGCTCTCCTGATTTCTTATTGCATAAAATGGAACCCAGAAATGCGAATCTCCGCAAGTGCCCTGCTTCGGCTCCCCTACTTCCAATCACTCAATGAGCCCGTCCAACACTTGCATCGCCACACAGTCAATATGAATCTCCCTGGAAACCAAAACCTGGTCCAAACCCAAAGCATCAACCCAGCTCTCTGCTCTTCAACAACCCTAAGCCAAGGAAGCTCTTCAGTCACTTCCTCCGCTACCTACTCTTCAAATCTATCTGAAAACAAAGCAAAACCCCTCGTATCTCATTTAGCTGATTATCAAAACACTTATGTTTAATAAATACTCAGTAATTACGTCAATCTCAAGCGTTCTTCTTTTTCCAGAACAGAAGCAAAAGCATCTGCCCAGCGAGATACACGGGTATCCAAACCTCGGAGAGGTCAAAACAACCACAACCCAAATTTTCTTTTTATAGAAAAAGGAGCAAAAGACGTTTGCTCTGCTAGGTACGCGTGTATCCGTACCTCGGAGAAGTCAACCCAGGAAGTATGACATTCTGGGGTAGGTTTTTAGGTGCCAGCCCTTGCAGCCTGTGGATTTGAGAGGCTGCTGCCAATTGTTGGCAAGTACAAATTCAACAGCAGTAGTGATTAATAGACCTGGTCAAAGCTGTGTCGACCCATGTGTGAATTGGGTATGGTAACTGTCCGATTGGTACTCTATAGACGAATAGTAGCTGCATATCTATAATATTTACACGATTGCGATACTAGCTTGGTCATGGTCGATATCAGTACGCGTACGCGTACGTTAAGTTAACGTTTGATTTAGGTAATTAAGGACGATTTAATGATTTTATATATAACAATATGCAATGACCATATTGTCAGGTGTTTAGTCAGATACACAAGGGAAAGCAACGCCCTCTTTCGTCAATCAACCGCAGCAAAGCATATCAAACTACTTTTAATTCCTCAAAGATTTACAAATGATCGACCCGTCACCCGAACTTCGGCTAAGCCGACAAAAAGGGATTCGGGGAGCTGCTCCCCCTAAGAAAATCTTATGAAGAGGTATAACAATTACAATAAATAAATAAATACACGAGAGGCGTGGTGTTACTTTGCTGTGGTGTTATTAGACGCAGGCTGTGCGGGTTTTTGTTTCTTTTTGTAATCGGCAAAACTGAGCTTTTTCTTTTGTACCTTGGATGTTGATGCCACGGCAGGTGGAGCGGGTGGAGGTTTAGCTTCTTCGAGTGTCGGTTTGGAGGTAGTATATGCCTTGTTAGGATCAATTGCAGTTGGGGATTTTGAAGCCTCCGGGGCAGGTGAGGGAGAGTGGCGATTAGTGTAGAAGGGGCCATTAAGGAGTGGTGATGGAATAGCTGTGGGCGGTTTATCAAGGTACTCTTGTCTAGCTTTGAGAAATTTGGTCCGGAGGGTGTTAAGACGGCAGAAGCTCTTGGCAGTCGTCGGCGATGGCAATTGCTCATCACTATTTGGTCGTTTCAGCTTTTTCAATGATGGTTCTGTTTGGATGGACTTGTCATCGTGTGGAGTGGTAGTGCCGTTTTGTGCGGTGCTGGGTGGCTGTTGTTGCCGTTGTGACAGTGCGGGAGTCTGTTGTTGTTCACCATCAGTAGACTTCCGCTTCTTTTTCTTTTCGAGCTTGTCAATGAGAGACATTGCACCTTGGATTTTGCGTTCTTCCCGAGCTGAGTAGCCCATGATTGGACTGCTCCCAGGACGATCGCTGGCCACCATGCCAGCCCTTCGCATCTGTATCAGAATGCAATCTTGTTGGTTGTTGCAAGCACAGTCCATTCCTCGTTCACGAATCATGTCCGATGTGCGCAGCAAGCATTCCCTTTCGACCTTGTTCAGAGCGTCCGGACCCTGTTCTAACAACTTTGTGGCCGGATGTCGAGGATCCCAGTCCCAGCCCATAGTGATTTCAGACCCTGATTTGATTGGCTCAGTCGCAAACGCCGCAAACCGTATAACCTTGTCATCCACAACCACTGCACTCACCTTGACGTTGGGTCGACAACTTCGGCGAATGAACGATGCCTCCGATCCAACCAACCTACCATCAATGGCCAACCCAAGCTTATCGTAGAATAGCACGCCAGCTTTTGCACAGCCAAAGAATCTGTATTGGTTGACTGGATTGCGCTTGTAATCCTCTAGTTGCATCAAGTAGCCCACAAACTCAATCAAAAACCGGTCCCGAGGGATAGGAGCCTCTGCAAACAGACCAAACTTTGAAAATCCGTAGAACTTTTGCTTCTGATTCTCATACGCAAACTTGACAGATACCTTTGCCGGAGTGATGTGACTAAACTCCTGAGAGGTCAGAAACGAGCATTGGTCGTCGTGCTGGCATAATTCAAGCGCAGTCGTCGTTAAATACGGTTCCATCTTCTCCTTGAGTGCTCTGGGTATTTGGCATACATCTGCCTTTACGAAAAACGACTTGTACGACGATGCTGAAGTGAAATATTTGGAAATATCCTGGTCATGCTCGCTCTCACTTGTCACATCATCCCCAGCCTTCGACGCCTGAACAGTCAGCCGCTTACCCCTTCCACGTCGTGGAGGGGCGGGTGGGAGAGTCGGTCGCGGCAGGTCGTTCACATTATTCTCATTGTTGTTAGTATTATCATTATTGGTCGTTATTGTAGTGGTCGTTGACGACGTGTCACTCCCCCCATTATTATTATTCGCGTTCTTGCCCTTAGAACCCTTCCGTCGTTGTGGCTTTGTCGGTGGCGGCAGGGGTTGTTCCACCTCTTCCTGCTCATGCTGCTGGCCGTTAGCTATCCTTTGTTGACGCTCAATAGCTGCCTTGACATCCACCACGCGGTGAGGATTCTGGTCACACTTGTCACAGTAATAAATATCCGGCACTTCGTCCTCAGAAATGTCTACGCACTGAGCATGCTGCCAAACATTGCATCTTTCACACTGAATCGTGAACCCATCGTCCTCCTCAAAGCCACATATACACAGGATTATACCCGAATCCTCGTCATAAATCTCATTCCTTCCCCGCCGCTGCGGACCCGTCGTCTCGTCTACTTTATTGCTTTCACCCTCCATACATATAACGTTTCCATACAATGAATGATACAACAAGAAGTAAAAAGAAAAAAATCCCTTTACCTTGCATCTGCATGCAACAAAAAAAATTGGCCCTGAAGGCGCATTTCGCTCTTTCCTCCCAATTAACTGCATAACCGTCCAAACGTCTCTTATACAACTCCAGGCCGCCGCGCCGCCGGCTCTCACCGGTAGTCACGTGAACTGAAGAAACCATCGATATGTATATGAATTCAATGTGAATCCGTTTTCAAAGAACCAAACAACATTAGCCCGACGGGGCGAGAAGCAAATAGATCTCTTATCCCTGTGGATTCCAAGTAATGGATTTTGTTCGGCGCTTCAATTCTTTGAACCTGCAATTCGTCCTTTAAACAACCAAAATCAGTGACGAGCTCAATTGGACTTACATCCCTGCGGGGCGACCTCTTGGGGTTTGGAGCCCGTAGAGGAATGGCACCCTTTTAAATGTTAAACCAAAAAAAAGAAAAAAATGCGCGGTCTTTCAGCTGAGAAATCCGAAACCACCGGGAAACGCCGCTCACGAGGACTGAGCCTGGCCCAGAAAAACTCTCCCGTAATGTCATTATGTGAGGTTCAATAGATCCGGGTCAAGTCTATGTTCTTGGAAAGAATGGATCAATTGATTGACAATCAAGTCAGATAGGTGTCTCGGAGTTAGAGATATTAAGTTGGTGGGAAGGGGATGGAAATGTTTAAGTGTGGCAACGTTGTGCGCATGGGAGAAACGAGATAATAGATGGTTGGAGGAAATTTTCCGGTTCAATTTATGATTCAATCGTGCGTGGGGGAGAAGTACATTATACTTACAGCCATTATCCGAGCCATACAACACATTGTACAAAAAGAGCAAAAAGAGTAGACATGTTGAGAGGCTGTTCTAGTTCAAGGTCTAACCTTAATGCTTACCGTAACTAATTGGGAGAAACGAACCAGGAAAATCTCTGCGGGGTGGCGTTGGTCTCAAATATACAGCAATGTATATCTGGTCCTACTTCATCCCGTAATTTACGCACCCACCCCGAAATTCACCGTACAGTGTAATCTTAGATCTTCAACTGTGTCTCTGGAAGGCAACAGATCAGCTTTCCGCTATGAACCTTTGAATCGTTTTAGTAACCTTAGTTCCAAAACTGTGTCGAAAGTTGCTTCCTGCTTAAAAGTAGATTTCTAAGAGGTCGACGAATCCGGCTCAAGCGGTTGGGGCTGGTTCTAAAAGTAGATGTCACACAATGTTTGTTGCATAGAAATTAGATAACTCTGAGATGTAAGAACAGCTTGCAATTGATATGTTTATATACCATACTCATTGAAGCCCTACTTAGGCAAGTGGGTTTGTTTGTTCCGGTGAATGAACGGAATGCGGTGTTTTGCTCATTATCTTAGAACCCATTTCATGTTCAGCCGTAAGAAAACGCTGACAAACTGAACCATGTACTACCCCTTCCCGCTGAAATATTGCATAGATATGTGACATCCTCCATGGCATGTAAGTGTAGGCAATGAAGATATAAACCAGTTATCGTGGCGTCGTACGTGCAGGGTGCCTCATTATACCCGATTGCCACAAAGCAACGCTACTTTCGACGCCACATTGACAAGTATACTCAAGCTATTTGTTCCCACCTCACATTATTTAACCAATCTGAAAGATATTTCATGATAATAGTCGACAAATAAGGCCGGTTCGGTTAGTTTTTCTTTCCGTAGTGAGTTGCCTTGCGTTCGCAGAACACAGTATAGATACAAAATCTCAGCGAAGCCGACCAGAGGACTGGCGCAGTATCCCCAGAGAACAGGGATGGCTAACTTCCAGTCTAAAATCTACTCTTCCCCATTTAAAAACGTATTATTGGAAATGTTGTAGGCGTTGGAACTTGGAATTTGACAATAAATTCACGTGATAAACATTCACGTGATTAATCGGATCGGCAGCTTCGGTAAACCGGCAGAGTTCCCAAATATTCCAAGAGATCAAGAAATTTTTCCAGAAGATTGTATATTGATCCGTTGAAACGAGTGCAGGCACAATGGCACATCGATTAATTATGCGCATTGTCCTGACAGGCGGTCAGGTGTTTGGAAGAGCGTTCGCTGAAGCGTACAAGCAAGCTTCTAACGCATCTGTAAACTATCGAGCCAACCAGATGGTTCGCGAGCGAACCGGTGGTTTGAGCCTGGACGAGGCTTGCAAGATTCTCAATGTCGAGCCAGGTAACCTATCCAAGGAGGCAGTTCAAAAGCAATACGAACATCTCTTCGAAGCCAACTCTAAGGAAAAGTCTGGAAGCTTCTACCTCCAGTCCAAGGTGTATCGGTCCATGGAACGACTAACGTATGAACTCGAGAAAAACAACCCAAGTGCCAATAATAGTGCTGCAAAATCATAACCAAGGACCTCATCGACGTGACATGAAATTACTGTAAATAAACCACCCAGCATATGATTCACACATATAACCCTGCATCTTGTATAAATTTTGGGTAGACATATCATACTAATATTCTCACTACATCCTTTGCGAAGCGGTACTTGACGCTTTTTAATTTCATGCTTCTGTTTTTTCATTATCCAAATCAAGTTAAAATAGATTGGGTGGTATTACTTGGGGCGTGCAAGCTCTCAACCTCCTGTGTCGGTGTGGCAGAGGTTTTGAGTCGACGTTAATTGCGCTTCATAGAAGTTCCGCCTGCGGTTGGGGTTTGCCCTAAAGAGTAAACGACTAATGGAATTAAGTTAAGCTTTAGGAGGATATGGAGAGACGTCTATATGAAGTTTTTGGGATCCAGATGGTTCTGGTTTGATCCACCATTCTTTCCCTTCGTTTGCACTTCTTCGGCGTGAGGAGGGGATACTTCCTTTTCTGTTTTCACAAGACTTGGCGCGGATTGCATCAGCATCCGCAAGAAAATTGTCCTTTTTGTTATTTGGTTTGGACCTGTTTTGTTTCCAGACTTTGACTCTGAACAAGTAGAAGAGGGCGAGCATTGCGAGGAGGTTGAAGACAATGTAAATGAAGAAAAAGCCGACGTTTCTCCATCGGTCACTCCATTCTGTGTCCATTGATCGAGCCAAATACTCGTCACCTGAACGATATTGGCAATATTGGCAGTTGTCCGTTGCCTCGGGGTTGTTGAGATATCCACCTGCTCGAGAGATGAATGTACCGGCAAATTCATAACACGTCATTCCGTCCATTGGTTGGAAGACGTTAAACTCTTCAGGCTGGCAGACAACTGGCTTGTTGTGGAGAATGCTGCCTAAGATGGATTGAACAAAATAGGTGTAGGGAGACACCTTATACATAAACGTCCAAAATCCGGGGATTTCACTCTTGGGCTGAAGTATGCCGCAGAATGCTACCTTGAATGTGAAGAGAAGAGAAGTCAGGGCCCCAGCAGATGGGATGTCTGGAGAAATGTAGACGACAAGAAGGGAGAATGAGATGTAATAGATCTGGAACAAGACGCAGTAGACAAAGTAGAACATGCCCGCATTTTCTGCGTCAGTGTTGTAGCCCGTTGGGAAATAAAAACAACAGAAGAGAATGCTTGAAAAGAGAAGATGATAAGGCAGTTCAACCAAGAAGTGAGATAATGGCAAGATGCTCCAGTGAAAGGTGTTTGAAGCATTTTCACGGCCTTCAAAAAGCTCTCTGCTCGGGAAGACATGTGCTTGGATTTGGTTCGAGAGTGGAGCCGACAGTAACAATATAAGAAGAATGGAGAACAACACGTTCTTCAGTCCAACTACAGAGTCATCGACTTTCCAGTAAGTAAATCCAGCAAACAGTCCAACGAGAATCATCAATACTAGCTTGCTGTAAATATACGTTGGACTTCTCCAATACTGAATGCTAGTTCGCCATAGCATCCACTTGAGCTGGGTAAAATAGCCAGTTGCATACTTCCCAGTAAGCGACTTGCTTTCAAGCTCGTGCTTTAGAATTCTGTCAGGTTGCTGCCATGTCTGAATGCTTATGTTGGTGATTTCATCCTTGATAGCAATGAAGTCCTTTGAATTCTCCCAAACATGGGCCCAATCTTGGCTGACAGTAGCCGTCGCACCAGCACCAATGCAATCCAGCATATATTCAGCGGGGTTTTCATCGTCCATACATGGTCGAGCACCGTTCTTTTCAAAATAGTTGACTACGGTTTGAGAATTAGGCCCAATCTCACCAAAATAAACCGTTTTCCCGCCTTTTGATAATAACAAGAGCCGGTCAAATTGTTCAAATAATGTTGCTGAAGGCTGATGAATAGTGCAAAGAATTGCCTGTCCCGAATCGGCCAGGGATCTCAAAAGCTTCACAATAGCCCAAGCGGATTGAGAATCCAGTCCGGAAGTTGGTTCATCCAAAAACAGCAGGAGTGATGGCTTTGCGACCAACTCAACACCGATAGATAGTTTTTTGCGTTGTTCACCTGTCAGGCCTTTTTCAACCGTACCAATAAAAGCGTCTGCATACGACCCCATTCCGAGCATGTCGATGATCGTTTCCACATAAGCCAACTTCTCCTCATCAGGGACATCCGCGGGTTGTCTTAATCGAGCGGCAAACTGAAGAGATTCTCGGACTGTGGTTTCTGACAAATGGACATCTTGTTGTTGGACGTATCCGGTTCGTCGTTTGAACGTTTCATCCACAGGTCGTCCATTCACGTAAATATCACCTGTCACTGTACCGAGGTTTGCTCTTTGGGATAAGACGTTTAATAAAGTGGTCTTTCCAGCCCCAGACTCGCCCATCAATGCCGTCAACTTGCCTGGGACAACATACCCTTGAACATCGTGCAACAACGTTCTAGTCTTTTCTTGGTCTCTCTTCTTGGTTTTGACTGGGATAGTGTAATTAACGTCCTGCCATGAAAAGAAGCTGTCCATCATATGCCTTTGAGTCAGGACAGACGTAGTCGAATTTCTCTTGTTTGCGAATGGCAAGGCACCATTATCCACAGGATGAAAACCGCGCTTAAACAAAAGACTATTCCCCTTGTTCATGTGTGGTTTCAAGTATTCGGTAAATATGGTCTGCAACACGATAAACAAAGCCCAGAATCCCAGCAAAATCCCAAAGTTCCTCCACAAATGATCATGCTCATAGCGATATTCAGCCTCCAAGTAGTGGTCTCCGGAAACTATATCCTGCCCAGGAAGAGATCCGCTAAACGCGCACACTTGATTCTCTCGGTTCACCTTTTCATATCCGGGACCACTGGGGATAACAGAATTACAATGCATCTCCCGCTCATGAAATTCATTGGTCACCATGGACTCAAACGCGTAATTCAGAGGGTTAATGTAGTTGATCCATCTAAACCAAGGATGCATGGAGAACGTGGGGATCATGTAACCAGCGTAAATAATGAATGCACTGTTCACAATTCCGGCAACAGAATTCGCCGTAGATACGGTCTTGACAGTGGCAGAAATTAGCTGGAAAAGGGTACTGATGCAAAATGTTGGCAGGAGAGAGAACAAAAAGTAGATGAAGAATCGTGGGGCACTGTTATTCATTCCTGACAGGAAATAGAAGATCACAGTGAATGTCAAAACCAGGATTATGCGGATAGGCAGATCAGTGACAAGGTTTTGCAAAGCTTCAACAGAAGGATGATAAAACGAATATCCACGTTGTTTCAATATCACCGGACGATTTATGAATGCAATAGGAATATCAGAAAGTGGTGATAGGACATTAAAGAGCAAAGCGTAAAACATGATGCCGCTTCTGGAAAACGCGCCAGATGTGCCCTCAGACATGTTATAGAACAAGGTTCCAATAATAACACCTTGTACAACACATCCAAACAACCGTGCAATGGTATATGCCCTGTCGCCATTGATTCTTTGAAAGCCCCTAGTCACTGCCAACCAAAGTTGTGCCGGATAATTCAACAGATATCTAGATCGATTTCGTTGGCCGGCCATCTTCTCACGAGCTCTAACATTCCTGAACCGAGTAACTGTATCCTCTGGGTTGGCAAAATAGCTGTATCGGGACTTTTCATCAACAAGAGCCATGTATTCAGGTGATTGTCTCCAATATGCAACAAATTCATCCACCGTCTGCGGTGCAATTTCTTCATATCCATTACGCATGCATCTGCCGTTAGGGTCCGTAATAGCGGAAAGAAACTCAACAGTGGTTTGTCTTGGCCGACAGTAGAACCCCATTCGCTCAAAGTACTCTTTTGCGCGAGAAACGTGTCCAAAGAAAATCTGTTTGCCAGAATACAACACTGTGACCTTATCAAACAAGTTGTAAATATTCTCACTAGCCTGATAAGCGGCCATTATGGAAACATTCCGGAGAATATTCGTTGATGCCCGAATCGCCCTTGCATATTCTAGAGCTGTAGATGAATCCAACCCTCTAGTTGCATTATCCCAACAGTACATTGTTCCCCTAGCAGCCATAGCCTCGGCAATCGACACACGTTTCCTCTCTCCCCCAGAAACCCCCGCAATATATTCGTTTCCCACCTTGGTCTGACTGGCATGACTCAAACCAAATACTCTCATAAACAGCTGCAACATGTTATCCTGATACTGCTTCCGACTTGTAGCTCCAAACCGGGTCCGTGGCGTCTTCGATGCAATGGCAAACCGTAGCGTCTGCTCTACTGTCAAGTGTGGAAAATGTAGGTCCTCTAGAATAAAACGTTAGTAACTGGCCCTCCAATAAACTCCAATTTACATGCTCATCCAACTTACCTTCACTGTTATAAATGATATCAGATTTGAAATTGCGCGTCATCTTTTCAAAAGGAATTCCATCATATTCAATATCGCCCTCCACTCCTTCAAATTGATCAACCTCGCCAGCAAGTGTTTTCAACAACGTCGTACAGCCAGCTCCAGGCCGACCAACCACCATCAGCATTTCCCCCGCTTCAATATATCCATCCACACCTTCGATTATATTCTTCAATGGCGGGTCAACCGCCTTTTTGATTCTAGTTGGAAGTTCTTGCAACAGTCTGAGCGGTTCACTGACAGTGGAGCCGAATTCAGATCCCTGTCGTAACCCCTTGGTCATCACGTTTGTAAAGCACACACCAATGCGATTTAATTCCATTCCTTCTTCGTCCATTCTCCGTACGGATTCCGATAGAACATCCGCGAAATCAAACCCCGCAGGCCTCTTATCACTGCTGCTCCAGTCACTCCAATTCGACATGGAAACCTGTCTAGTCAAGATTTCAAGTTTCTGGGCTGCTTCTGGATCTGACATGTATCGATTCAGCTTTGCCGCAACTCGATCGTATTCATCAGTATCCTCCATATCAGCGGTGTACTCTTCGTCGTTGAAAATAAATGTGTCCTCAGATGCTCTATGGGTGACCACTCTCGGCTGTTGGTTTGGCATCACCAACCGTTCCCGAGCAACAGGAGAGCCCTCAACTTGACTTCCATGAGGTAGCATTAAGACGATGTGGTATAGGTAGAAAGAATGTAGAAAGTCAGAAAAGTGGTGATATATTACCGTCTGATCGTGTTCCTGAGATCGACGTCCACCTACTCTAAACGGAACATTCCTGCCCCTTAAGATCTACAGAAGGCTATTTTGACAGCTTCCACACAGCAGTAAGCATCTATCAAACCCGCCATCCTAAAAAATCGTCAATCTTAATCCGCAAATTATAGACTAATTGACCTTCCTCATCTTACATGATCAAGTTCTTCTCCACAAATTGATCCAACAGCCCACCGTCTATTGAGAATGAATCGTCGTCCCTGCCGATCCTATCTCTGTCTGCCAGCTCACCATAAATTATTGCCATTACATCTAAGCCTCTCAACTGCTGTCCTTACTCAATCGAACCAATGCCGCATTCCATTGCATGGCTGGACCACTTAGTTTATGTTCAACCCACCACTCAATAAGAGCTTTGTCCGAACGATCGGATCGGCGCCCGATCTAAAATACCTGTGCGGCTTCGATTAATCTCTGCGATAATACTTCCATCAAGCCAACCCAGCTTTATTCCGGCACTCAGCATTTCAGTACCAGATACATTTTTCTCAGCAGTTTTCCACGCCCTGAGGTCCTCGTTTATCTGCTTTGCGGGTAGATCCGAACGGCATGCCCCTGCTGGACGTTCGCGACTTGGTTAAGAATCGGTATCTTGAAGCGCTAGCCATAGTAAAAAGCCGTAATTCCAAGTTAACAATACAGTATGGTTTACACGGCATGTGGTCAACTTGTATTTCAAAGGGATTTCCCGACAGATTCACGTGGATGAGGTTGGATATGATTTGAGTCTCCAATGGATGCGAATTAACTTAAATGGTGTACAAAACTGATGAACGGAGCGAGCAACAATGCCTTATCTTAGTATAGGAATCAACATATCCATGAAAATAAGAAACTAAGCCGTTTGGTAGAGCACAATTATCGACGCATGCAAAGATGGTCTTGTCTTCTACGGCCTGCACTGTTGTTGTAAAGCGTAGATAATTTCCTAACTCAATTTGGTACCAAATATTAGCTCTAACCACACGAAACAGCTAAATAGATCCAACTTCGGCGAAACCGATCTAAGACCGACGGGATATGTAAGGAAACGCGGTTTATTTGTCGGGCCAGGGGGTTTAGTGCGTGATAAACCCTTAGCTACCTATTTTGAGTTTGATTCTATACTGTTAGCAATTAAGTGGGCCACATTTTTCCCTGATAAGGCGTTGGTTTCCATGGTTGAGATAAATGGATCCATTCCACTTGTGTAATAGAGATTTGATGCGAGCTCTACAGGTGCAAAGGAATCGACAGGTTTCATCTCGGGGTAACTGTACCAAACCCGATGCTGATTATGAAGAATGGAAGCTCCGTTGAGTATTTCGCTCAACTCATCGTTAGTCATCTCTTCTCGGGTGAAAAGCTTGTAAATATGGTTTCCTGCCTCCGTGCGACTCACATGTGAAAGAGAATTGAATTTGGGTGGGGCAAGTGGCGGCGTGACGGTAGTGAGCAGCATGGAAAATGATGTTTTATTGCCACCAATTGGCTCCTTTGTCAACACATAGTGTACGTGCAGTTTAACATATTCCGTATCAGGAATTGCTACGCCCACAGACGGTTCAATATTTATGCCAGAGAACTGCCATGGAACCGCCAGGATGACATAATCAAACGGCTCCTTATCTACAAGCCACTTTCTCCCATGTTTAGCAATCGTGCGAACTTCGCGATTCAAATGCACATTGGCATTTGACCGTTTACACATTTCTTCAAAGATCTGTCTGTTGCCACCTTCAATACTTCGTGTGCCATTTTCGGCCCCAAGACAGACAGCAGCAGCCAGCGAGTGAATTTTATCCAAGTTATTGGCATAGTTGACTCTCGTGAGCCCTTGCAGAAAGTCTTCCTGGTATTGCCGGCTAACAGAACGCTCACTAAACCATTCCTCGGCAGTCAAATTTACATATTCCCGCAATCCAACCGCATCCACCACAAAATCAAGATTTGACCAAGGAAAATATAAGTCACTGTATATCTTCATAAACCTGTTCACAGCCTTACTTTTCAATCTATTAGCCCTATATGGAGAAAGAACCCCAAACTTCCGAGCCATCTGAATAGTAAGCTTTTTCCAAAAGTGGTCAGGCCATTCAAGCTCAAAAACCATTGCATGGCCGTTATAGACTCCCAACAGCTTATCATCCTCCAACCCTTTATCCTCCTCTTTTGTAACTACCGTGAGATTGAACATCTTAGCGCTATCCCGCAAAATATGATTGGCATCCACAAATATAGACGCCCCCAGCTCAAGTACCTTTCCCTCAATCTCCACATGGTCTACCCGTCCTCCAATATAGTTATTTTTTTCAAACACAGTGATATCCGCATTTTCCGTTAACTGTGACAAATGAAAGGCCGCACTGCTTCCTGCAGCTCCTGCTCCAATGACTGCTACGCGAGGCCCTTCACCCGAAATATTACCCAACAGCCGTATAGGAAGCTGTGGAAGTAGGAATCCCGGAATGTAGTCTAGTAGCTTCATCCTGGCGTGCTATCTCTTATCGCTGCGCGTAAAGACCCATCACGCGCACCCGCCGCCGACCGCCCGCGTATAATTCCATGTATGCATGCGGCTTTAGATAACTGAATTTAATCTGGAAAAATGAAGTCGATCTGTTATCATCACGCTCTTTTAACTTTAAAAAAATCTACGGTCGTGCGTGGAGTTTTTCAGTATTTTGTTCGCCCTTGTTCACCTAAGGACCCAGAGCTATCGGTCCTCCTAAACAAAAACGATAGAGTTTAACCTTACATGTTTTTCAGTTCAATAATGTTGGTCCCTGCTGTAGAGTGGTATACAAGAAAACATAGCCTGCTTCATCAGAAGGAACTTAAAGCCACAAGCATGCAGCACTCCGGGTCTTTGAATAAGCCTAACAGCTACGTGTTTTGGTTCTTTTCCGGGAAAAAACAGACCGCGAGCTACCCTTAATCGTCCTTGCTTTTCTTCGCTTTTTCTTATT
>JAJMDO010000193.1:0-13396 GCA_030573635.1 Blastobotrys ciferrii
ATTCGTTGAAGCCTCGCAGAGCCACGGGGGTGCAGGGGGCTGGCCCCCTGCAAATCCTAACCTAGAAGCGGTTTTTCTGGGGGCAGGCCCCCAGACCCCCCGGGCTCGCTTCGCGAGGTTATGGGTAGTGTTTTTTTCTTTCTATTCGTTGAAGCCTCGCAGAGCCACGGGGGTGCAGGGGGCTAGCCCCCTGCAAACCTGACCCGGAACTAGTTTCCCCAAACTCCCTGGGCTCGCATCGCTCGAGGTTATGGGTAGTGTTCAGTATTTGCTATCCGTTGAAGCCTCGCAGAGCCATGGGGTGCAGGGGGCTGGTCTCCTGCAAACCTAACATAGAACAAGATTTCTGGGGGCACGTCACAGACGCACTGGACTCGCTTTGGCCGGTTATGGGTAGCCAATGTTTCGTTGACGTGTGATGTTTGTTGCGTGGTCTGGTGAACTGTAAACGTTTAATTGCATGTGGGGTATGATGCATGGACTGCCTTCCGTCAAAGTGGTTGTTAGTTCTATAGTTATAGTTGAACTAACATTAATTCGTGGGTCATGTTATTCATCTAGACGATCTAGTTTGAAAGCTGACTTGATAGGGAGCTTAATTATTTCTCCAGCTATGTTGCACGATTTAAAATCAATATTAAGTAAGCGAGGTAAAGCATTTGAGAGATGACTGTATGTTTTAGCTAGCCAGTTTTATGTCAGCTGGCTAGTATTGTTGTCAATTAAAGGAAAATGTGCTGACTCATTTCAAGTCCAATATTGAATACCAGCCTAGAGGCTCTGTGAATGAAACATGTCGTAACAGGAAGCATCATACTACACCAACTGTTAACTTACAAGCTTAAGCTATAGTGTAGATAGTTGGTGTCCCGGCCATAGATACGGTTGTTCAGTGCGCTATACTGCATGTTCATGCAGTCGAAGGTCTATCGAGGTCTATATATATGAATGAATGTGTCACACAAATTAACCCAAGGGGCGCGTACGTGTGAATCCACTGCTTTTCTACAGCATGAGGCTCTCGACAGCAATATATGTCGTCCTTGGCACTGTGAACATTTACTGGGTCGACTTGTGAGCTCACAGGATTATAGTTCAGCCAAGAGCAAAATATGGATCCTCATTCTATCCGGCTAATTAAGTCACCACAAGAGTGTGTTGCTGGGTACAATTAATACCTGAAAATTTCGTGGGGCGTAATAGCTATCAGAGCCCGCTTCGGGAAATGGTGAACGATAATTTTAGCTGAAGGTATACATCAGGCGGCTGCTACCTTGGTACCTGGATGATGAAAGCAAGCCGCGAAATCACGGCAGCCGAGTTAGCCTGAGAACGCATAACCCGTGAAGAGGGATATGTTTTGCAGGAGTCGGCCCCCTGCATTCCCGTGGCTCTGCGAGGCTTCAACGAGAATGAACCTCTACCCATAACCTCGAGCTCAGGGGGGTCTGGGGGCGCGCCCCTAGAAAACAGTTCTGGGTTAGGATTGCAGGGGGCCAGCCCCCTGCACCCCCGTGGCTCTGCGAGGCTTCGACGAATACAAGGAATATAGATCGAGGGCGTGCCTTGCCTGTTTTATTATATTCTTCCTTCACAAATAAAAAAAAGCAAGAATGTTGTTTTTGGCGAAACCTTTATTTGTTGTGGTGGCGTTTGTGGCAAAAATTTACTTCTGTTTGAAAATTTCACAATCCCTTATTCTTCACTTACACAGCCACTTCTTGCGCCACATTAATAATAACCCTTAAACGACCTGATGCCCACAGACTCCCAGGTCTCGCTTCGCTCTGGGCTCTGGGAAGTGTTCTGTTCTCTTCGTTGAAGCCTTGCAGAGCCACGGGGTTGAAGGGGCCTGGTCCCTTCACATCCTAACCCAGAATTGGTTTGGATAGTCTCTCAATGTGGTGTCGAACTGTTCCTGTATTGTCTGTATGCGGCCAAGGAATTGGTAGTTATCATGTCTAGCAGACACTGACGACGTGGTCTACAGCACTTCAACAATCATTTTAAATTTGTACACGCGGTTTCAAATAACCATGTATTTTCGATCCATAAATTAAACATCAGCATACATGTATGAATCTGTTATGTTCCAGTGATCGTTAATTACTGACCCACTAGTCATTAATCGTGCAATATTCTCCGATCCTTATCTTTGAGGCAGTCTCTTTACTTTGCCAAGCCCCTGCAAACCTAACCCAGAAGCGGTTTTTTCTGGGGGAATTCCCCCAGACCCTGGGCTCGCTTTGCTCGAAGCTATGGTCTGTGTTCGTTGAAGCCTCGCAGAGCCACGAGGGCCAGCCCCCTGCAAACCTAACCCAGGGATATTTTTACGGCTAAATCTTCTACGAGAAGCAGCCCCGCAGGGCAAATGATTTCTGGTTCTTTTTCTGGAAAAAGAACAATCCAGGTTGAAGGAGAAAACATGCATTTGGTTGAGGGTTAAACGTCGTAAGTGTCTGTTATGAGGGGAGGCGTAGGTGGAGGTAGCGATGGGTGAAGTAGATGGAGAGGACGCCGACGACGACGGAGAGGCCGACGACGAGCGAGAGGCGAGGCTGCTTGTGTTCCCGCGGAGGGGCTTCCTTGAGCCGGGCTTCCTGTTCCGCTATCTGGCTTTGAAGGACTTCGGGGAAGCGTGCAGCCCGGGGCGTGCGTAGAGCGGAGAACTGCATGACGGCCTCCCAGGCCCGGCCGAGCGACTGCGGCGGGTGTCTGGCCATGAGCTCGTCGCAGCATGCTAACACGTCGCCGAGGTCCAGGTCGACGCTGCCGTCGCCGGCGACGACGTTCGCCAGCAGCGAGTGCACCGTGTCCTGGTCGTTCGCAGCCTCGGTCAGCTCTTGTCGCCGACACACAACCAGCGCCGCATACAGGTAGACGATCGTCGCCGGGTCGTCGCGCGCAAACAGGTAGTCAAAGACGCCGCAAATGAGGCCGTATTTCGAGACGTGATGGGCCAGCAGGGTGAGGACGGAGGACAGGGCGTAGAAGGGCTCGACGCCGTGCACGAGACGTCCCAGGCCCTGTGGGTCCTCACGTGCGAGAACCGCCGGGATGAGGCGCAAGATGTCGACGGAGGCGTCGACATGAGGCAGCATATGGTCGCGCAGGTGCCGCGCGGTGAGGCGCTCCAACAGCGCCGCCGCACGCGGCACGTGATTCCCACACACGAGCAGAAGCACCTGGGCCACGTCGTGGAACCCCTGGTAGTAGTGGAGGGCCGGGGTTCGGCGCAGGACCGCGCACACGAGCGTCTGCAGCCGCTCTCGCAACACCCCCCTACGCCCTCCGTCGTTGTCCTCCTCCTCCTCCTCCTCAAAACGCGGGTAGAAAACAAACGCCCGCGCCACGTCCAGCCGCACCTGCTCCTCCTCCGGATGTGGCGGCAGCCCCTGGACCCCCTCGTCTTGAACCTCGTGCTCTACGCCCAGCAGCAGCGGCCAGACCTTGCGGCGAAGCTCGTCGCAGACGAGCCCGCCACGAGAAGCCGCCAGGTCCGCGAGCAGCCGCCGGTCCCGCAGCTCGTACGCTGTCTCTATAGCGCGCGTCTTCAGCTCGCGTCGCTCGTCCGTCAGCGGATGCAGGTCCTGTAGCGACATCTCATGTATGTGCAACTGCACCCATGCACATCGCTTGCCCTCCCCTCCGCCGCCTCCCAACACATGCATGCATGCGTGCACTTGTGGTAACCCACCATCCAACTCGTCTTCGTGCGGCTGTTTTCTGGGGGCACGCCCCCAGACCCCCTGGGTCCGCTTCGCGGATAGCAGGGTTTTGAAAGGACCTTGTGGTCAGGTATTCTTCTTTTTTCAGAAAAGAAGCAAAAAGCGTGGTTCTGCTTCGCAGAAGAGTGTGGGGTACCCAAACTTCGGCGAAGCCGACCCAGGGGGTCTGGGGGCGTGCCCCCAGAATACACTTGAGTTAGTAGAGTTGTGTGTTATATTAAAAGTACCGTATGCTGTTAGTAATATTTTTATTTTTCCAGAAAAGAAGCAAAAAGCGTGGTTCTGCTTCGCAGGAGAAATGGGACCCAAAATATTCAGCAAAGCAGAACTACGTTAGACTTAACGCGTCGTCCCCCAGAAAAAAAAAAAATGAGTTAACAGTACTCGAGTTATCTATTTTATTTACTTACCTTATTCCATTAGTAGCTTTATTGTTTTTCCAGAAAAAGAAGCAAAAAGTTTAGTTCTGCTTTGCAGAAGAAGTGGGGCCCAAAACCTTCTGTGAAACGGAACTACGAGTCCGGGAGCCTTCCCCCCCCCCAGAAAACAGTTGAGTTAGTAGTATCTCCTTTTTCCAGAAGAGAGGTCGAAAGGGTAGTTCTTCTTGGCAGAAGAGTGGGAACTCAAAAACTCCCGCGAAGCGGAATCACGGGGGTCTGGGGGCGTGTCCCCAGGAATACAGCCGACGAGTTTTCGCGATACAGTGGACGGACCAAATTAGGTCGGCCATGGCGACTATTTAAGAGAGGGCTATAGACGGTATCAACGCGCAATAGTTGCCAGGTTGTTAATTAGGTGCGCTACCAATCAGCTATATAATTCTGACCCAAGTATATGAAGAAACGTTCTGCACAGTTGCGAAGCAGCGCTATGCTATACTGCTTTAAAATTTGCTTATTTTCTGACAGCAAAACAAATATCTTTCCGTGAAAGAAAATAGAACTTTTCTAACTTTATGTGGCGATGTTTGTGGCAAAATTTTGGCACTGTTTGAAAGCTACCCAAATCGTTGCCACAAACACCGCCACACGAATACCTCTGCGCCACAACACTTAATGATACGCCTACCCTTTCAGACAACCAACTGGAAAATTCTTCACAACTGCATCCACATAATTTTTTTGTTTTCTCTTAAAAATAAGCTAAAAACATTAACCCTGCACAGCTACACTTGCTCTGGATTAGGATAGCAGGGGTCAGCCCTGCGCCCCCGTGGCTCTGCGAGGCTTCATCGAATAGAAAAGAAACAATTGAAACATTACCCATAACCTCGAGCGAAGCGAGCCCAGGGGGTCTGGGGGCGCGCCCTCAGAAAACATTATTCTAGGTTAGGCCTTGCAAGGGGCTGGCCCCTGCACCCCCTGTGGCTCTGCGAGGCTTCAACGAATAAAAACAATTGAACGTCACCCCAAGATTCACGCGAAGCGAGCCCAGGGGGGTTGGGTCTAGTTTCGGGCTAGGTTTCCAGGGGACGACCCTCGTGACTGCGAGGCTTTAACGACTAGAAACAATTGAACATTACCCGTAGCTTCGAGCGAAGCGAGCCCTGGGGGTCTGGGGGCGTGCCCCAGAAAACAGTTCTGGGTTAGCATTGTGTAGCATTACGAGGTCTAGAAAGGTCAAAACAACAATTTCCATAACTGGAGAGATGGGCAAATATAATTAATATAATTGTAGGTTAACTTAATTAGGGTATGGTTACTAATCGCAGTACACTAGATTGATTGATCACGGATAAAGAAGTGGTTCGAGATCAGCTAGTTATGGAGATAGAGCGACGGATATGGGAGGGAAATTCGGGGGACGAGCAGGTGGGGAGAGGGCTTTTCTCGATAGTGTATAGACGTGATAGTGTCCGGGCTGTAAAGGTGTCTGTTCCAGAGGACGAGCAGCCGCCCCACGACTCCTTCAGGGAGGTCGAGATACTGCGGAAATGCCGTCACGACAACGTCATTGAGCTGCTGGACGTGTTCACGCGCGTGAATCTGGACGACGAGGAGGAGTTGGTCCAGGTGATGCCCTACATACCGTTTGATCTGAATCGGGTGTTGCAGAAGCACCGGAAATCGGCCTTCCCCACAGGATGGAGAAATACTCTGCCAGAGGCACTGAGCGAGTCCATCGTGCTGCAGATTGCCCGGGCCTTGGAGTATCTACATGGTAACGGAATCATCCATCGAGACATCAAGCCAGAAAACATCCTCATCGACGAAAACGACCGGGTCAAGCTCATCGACTTCGGCATCTCCTGGGACCAGACTACTAACAATAACGGCAACGAGCCGGCCGACAAAAAGATCCTCGACGTCTGTACCACCGTCTACCGACCACCGGAGACGCTGATGGGCCTCAGAAACTACGACTTCTCCCTCGACCTCTGGTCGTTCGGCTGCGTGGTGTGCAAAATCTTCAGCTCTGACTGCTCAGACCTCTTCGGAGACTACCATGGCGACATCCGCCTCATCTCCACACAGGTCCAAACAATCGGCACACCGACCCTAGAGACCTGGCCAGATGCCAAAAACTCAAGCTCTTTCCAAAATCTGTCCTTCGAATCCTTCCCTGGCCTCCCTCCAAAGCAATTGGCTCCACGCGCCCCCCAAAAACTACTGCCAATAGTCTCCGGCTTGCTCAAATACCAGGGCTCCGATAGAATCACCCCTCTTCACATAATAAATATTCTCTCTAATTAACTAACTTACACCCTCGAGGCTCCATCGAATAAAACTAATATATAGTACTCAAAACCTCGAGCGAAGCGAGCCCATAGCCCAGAAACCCTTCTGGGTTAGGATTTGCAGGGGGCTGGCCCCCTGCACCCCCGTGGCTCTGCGAGGCTACATAGAACACAGCCCATAGCTTCGAGCGAAGCGAGCCCAGGGGGTCTGGGAGCGTGCCCCCAGAAAACACACTCATGGGTTAGGATTTGCAGGGGGCCAGCGCCCTGCACCCCCGTGGCTCCGCGAGGCTACATAGAACACAGCCCATAGCTTCGAGCGAAGCGAGCCCAGGGGGTCTGGGGGCGTGCCCCCAGAAAACACACTCATGGGTTAGGATTTGCAGGGGGCTAGCACCCTGCACCCCGGTGGCTCTGCGAGGCTACATAGAACACAGCCCATAGCTTCGAACGAAGCGAGCCAAGGGGTTCTGGGGGCGTGCCCCCAGAAAAACAGATCTGGAGGCTTGTCGATAAGAGAGAGAGGATTAAAGAGGAAAGAAAATTAGTATATTTTCTTTACAGACCAACCGCCACCAACGATTCGGGCTACGAGATAGAAGATTGCGCCACAGAGGTAGGTGGCACCGGAGAAGCCAATGAGACCGGTGTAGGCGCCGTTTTGGGTTTTGATGAGCTCGCCTGCAATTGGTAGGCCGGTGAGGACGCCGAAGGAGACGATAAAGTAGCATGTGCCGTACCGTTTCCCGTAGTCCTCGGTGTTGCAGATTTGCGAGATGCAGACGGGGACCAGACAGATGCCTGTTCCCGACCAGAAGCCGAACAAGACGGCGAATGCAATGGTTGCAGCAATGTTGCTGCCCGCGGGCAGCCAGAGGGCGAGGCAGAGGATGCCTGTGATGCTCGCCGTGAAGATCATGACGTTGAACCGGCCGAAGACGTCCGCCATGTAGCCAGGCAGGCATCGGCCGAAGATTGAGCCCACGTTTAGGAACGCCGGGATGTTGTATGCGAGGCCCTTGCTCACGCCCTGGCTGATGGCGTAGCTGGCAATGTAGTTTAGTGGCACAAACAGGCCCCATTCGATCATAAATGTGCCGATGCAGACTAGCACAAACCGCATGTCCTTAAACTGCTTCAGGTCAATTGACCCTCCCGCCGCCTTGTTGGGCGGGAGCCGTGTTCGAAGGGTCAGAACAACCCCGGCACACAGGCCAATCATGATGAAGCCCACAACACGGATCGTCCACGCGAACCCGAGCTGGCCAGACATCTTGTTCATGGCCAGCGGGAAGACGAGACCACCGACCGCACCACCAGTGGCGGCGATGCCCGTGGCCAGCCCCCGCCGTTGGTAGAACCAGTGTCCAACGACTGCAATGCTCGGGGTGAACACCATCGAGGACGAAATGCCGCCTAGGATGCCGAACCCAAGCATGAACTGGTAGTACTCCTTCGCAAGCGAGAGGAAGAAAATAGACAGAATGATGCCAATGCAGCCCGGCACAATGAGGAACTTCAGGCCATAGGCATCAAACACCGGGCCAAACTGGACCCCGCCGAAAAAAAGAAGAAATAAATAGACAGAAAATATCCACGACACTTCAGACTCACCTTTGTCCTTCAATTGGTTCTCGTTGAGCCACGCCTGGATGAAACCTGCAGAGTTAATAAACCCAAATGAGGACGTCATGCCGCACCATGATCCAAACACCACAAGCCAAGCCTTCCAGCCGCCCTCGGGGAAATCGTACTCACCCTGACTATCAAGCTCATTAGTATTCTCATCATAGCCGTCCTGGTAGTAATTCCCACCGCTGTTCTCGCTGGCCCTGCTCCGTCTGCTCGGCGTCGGCTCGATCATCGGGTGGGCGGGGGGTGGTGCCATATCATGAGCCGCGCTGCTAGGCACCTTGTCGAGGGGTACTGGCTCCTGGTAGTAGTCTGACTCCGCACCGGATGTACCATACACATCCTGCGTGCCGTGCTTGTCCTGGCTGAATCGAAAGGATCTGTCGCTCTCCATCGTTTAACCTATATTGTCGTGAAAATCGTGTTGCGAAAAACTCATCTTTTATCGCCGGACCAGGTTTCCGCGATTGACACTACACTTTCCGCTTTAAATTATGTCTGCGGCGCTCCTCCTACCCCGCGCGGCTTTACTACTGCCGTACTCCCAGACACAACTCTTTTTTCGCCGTCTCTTGCCCTATGACTCTTATGACTCGTAGGCTTGCTGTCTTGGGGGCACGCCCCCAAACCCCCAGGGTCGGCTTCGCCGAAGGTTGGGTCTTGTTCTTGTTCTTTTAAAAGGAAGGAGGGACCTTGTAGAGATAGATAAAGAGTATTCAAGCTTCAAAGCCGTGCATTTCTGCTGATCGAAAGATCGAAGCAGAAGCTAAATTGTATATAAGTAAGGATAGAACCATGGACTAAGCGAAAAATAGAAATAGATGTAAAGTTAAGGACAGAAACATCGATCCAACACGTACGATCGTTAACTAGAACTAGGGCTGGCATAAACCGATGTCGATCGGGAAGCTTTGGGCTCGTAGGATAGATGCAATATAGAGGACGATAGAACTACCAAGGAGAACATATAGAAGTGCCATCGATCAATTAATTAACCAGAAATACGACGTCCAAAGGATGTTGTACTAGGATAAGGCGACTAAAGCTAGAGGATAAATTCACAAAGTAGGATAGGTCCACTAGAAGATAGCCCAACAAAACCAAGATACTCGTGCACAGAAATGGGGATACATCGACTAATGTTGGTTAGACACAAAGGAAGATAGATCTTCAAAGGAGAATCGGCCCACTAAACGAGGATGTAGGATATAAACCCGGTTGAGGGATACAGAAGTGATGTAACTTCCACTAGAAGAGAATAGTATGTTAACTGAGAGCGAGTACGTCCGAGAAAGGAAAAGAGACTCAAAAAGAGGAAAGCACTAAAAAAAAAAAAAAAAAAAAAAAAAAAAAAAAAAAAAAAAAAAAAAAAAAAAAAAAAAAAAAAAAAAAAAAAAAAAAAAAAAAAAAAAAAAAAAAAAAAAAAAAAAAAAAAAAAAAAAAAGTCGATAGGTACATAAAAAACGTGGACTGATGCTGCAAAGAAGGACATATTCACTAGCTAATATAATTAAGCAGAGACAGACTAAACCCACTAAATTAAACGATAGATTTATAAAACCACCTGTTTCCACGTACTAGCTATAGCTAGTGCTTGTCGAGTTTTTTCTGGGGGCGTGCCCCCAGACCCCCTGGGCTCGCGATCGCTCCGCTTGAGGTTTTGGGCAGTATTCCGTTTTTTCTATTCGATGGAGCCTCGCAGAGCCACGGGGGTGCAGGGGGGTGGCCCCCTGCAAACCTAAGCCACAACTGGTTTTCTGGGGGCCCTGGGCTCGCTTCGCTCGAGGTTATGGGTAGTAGTTTATTTCTTTCTATTCGAGGGAGCCCCGCAGAGCCACGGGGGTGCAGGGGACTGGCCCCTGCAACAAATGTTGATATGGTATCGAGGCACAATTAGCATAACAGCACATGAAATGAAAAAAAATAATATGGAATGATCTACACGGATTAAGAAAGGAAGTGGCCGTTGTTGGCTTATTCTAGGTTTAACTCCGAATGGCCGCTCCACAATAAACTCTATGTGTCAAAATTAGCAAAGGAAGATCGATACGTCAACTAAACGTGCTCCATTGAACGAAGATAACCTCTAAATTAAAGTACACAAACAAGGATCGATGAAGCCACTAAGCGAGGATAGGCCCGGTAAAGAAAGAACGATACATACATCATCCGCTTGTGTAATTCCAACAAATGAAGGTACATCCACTCAACGATGCTGGGTCAAATCGAAGAATAACTTACGTACTGTTAGACGAAAACTACGGAAGCAAAATATACGTCAGGGTAGAATCTGAATATCGAAAGCTGATTCTACTTTGGAGAAAAGGCTACTATCTCAACTCTTCAGAAGATTTGGTATCACCAACCTTCATATTCCAGTGTTGAACACTTCAGAACATTTTCATCTCCCCGTTCTAATAGTTAGTAATCCGATTATAGATCGATACACCTCCTACTTCCATTCGTTAAATCTACTACATTTGAGCCCCGTATGTCCAGAAATTTAAAATTAAGCTAGGTTATACATATCAAATCATATGCATTATTTATCAGTAACTCCAGCATTTGAAAGTGTCGATCATATTGCGGTAGCGCCGGATTATTTCCATCATGGTATTATGGTTTGTACAAGAAACCTGACATCTGAGCTCAATGGGCGGACCAACGAAGTGAATAGATCCGAATCAGTAAAAAACTTGCACAAGCTTAACCTCAAAACAATAGCTGGTATTGCGGGAGAAAACCACCAAGAAGCATTCACCTTAGTTTAGGAGACTAGAGAATGCTGAGAGGAATTTCGCCACTGCCTACAAGCCCTGTATGGTGTTTAGGAAAGCAGACAGATTGAAATGAGGGGGGATAGTCACAAGATGAGGAAGTTCAGACTCATAACACGGACAGTCTTTGAGGATGTGAGTAATGGACTCTAATTGGCCGCAGCGGCAATTAGGATCTCGGATCTGAATTTTAATGAACCATGCTCTAAAGACTCCAACTCCGCTGCGAATCTGGAAGCTGGAAGATCTTGAATAATACACTGCGAGTAGGAGCTCTCGGACGGGGTTGCGGTTCTGGGGACCATACACGCTGGTACCCTTTACAACTCGGTAATGCTTGCCGGTGGGCCCACTTCCACTGTTATTTTTCAGCGCTAATTCGCAGATCTGAAATTTTCAACTATCTTGGGAAAGCAAGTGGTAAACCCCTGACCGGCTCTGCTCAGGGGTTTGGTCTCAATGGCCTTATGTAAAGTGGAATTACCCACTTTGCCCCTTCACAGAAAATACGGGCCCTATAAACACAATTGACTACCTTTAAGCTGTTTTTTGGGCTAACCACACAAATCCTATGGTTCTGCTTCGCGGAAGGTTTTGGACCCCGTTTTTCTTCTGCAAAGCAGAACCACGCTTTTTGGTCCTTTTTCTTGAAAAAGAACACTACTATCTCTCGTACCCCCCCGGTTGGCTTCGCCGAAGCTTGGGCAGCCCACACTCTTCTGCGACTACGCTTTTTGCTTCTTTTTCCAGAAAAAAGAAGGACGCTACGAACCCAATTGACTATCTTCGGAGTTTTGTGTTCTTGCCGGCCAACCCAAACCCCCGTGGCTCCGCGTCGCGCTAGGTCTGGGCAGCCCACATCCTTCTGCGCAGCAGAACAACGCTTTTTGCTTCTTTTTCTGGAAAAAGAAGGACTTCAGACGGCGTACTGGCGGCCTACTTTTTGGGTGGGGGGTTGTCCGAGAAATTTATGTGTGGGTTTGGTTGGATCGGCCGCATCGGTAACTGATAAGGTGTCGCTTAGATCCTTATCAAAGGCGCGGAGCGCAGGTGGCTATTGGTCCCACAGACATTTATAACACGACATGCCCATTAGTTTGAATGCAGTTCCCGCAAGCGGCAATGAGGTGATTACGGAGATTGATGAGGATGATATTAGTAGGACCTTGACCGGGCCGAGGTTTGTTAAAGAGCTATTAGGGCTGGCCCAAGAGCTGGCTTCGCAGGTAAAGCAACAACAGGACCGTATTAGGACCTTGGAGGATCTTGAGAAGATTGGACAATTGGCTCGTGACTGCGATTGTAATTTGCACACGTTATTTAATTTCCCGAGTTTGGATCGGGGTGGGCTCTTCACGGCAAAGGTCCCCTGTTGGGCGGCAGTTGCAAAAGAGGCTGCAGAGAGGGCTCTGAAGCACGGAATTGATGTTGAAATGATCAAATCTAGTGTTATTATGAGACTTCCAGAGCCTGCTGCTAGTGCCATGTACTCTCGAGATTGGTTAGTAGAAGATGGATTCCAATCCGTCTTCAGCTACTTCACGACGACCTTCTTTGATAGGAACTCTTATATAACAGACATGCTGATCCGCCTCGATGAGCTCATGTTCAATCGATTGGACGAACATGATGAAAATGCAGCTCTTATTTTGCAATTGATCACCGAGGAGGTTTTGTCCGTCAGGTACATCAAGTTAAAGTTGAGCAACAAATTTGATATGCAGTCGCAAGAGGCGGCAGCCTTGTTGGGTTGCCTAGAGAGTACCGATATTCCTACAATTGCGGCTTCGTTCAACCGACTAAAGTACGGCTCGTATTACCTCTGCTCGCTTTGTCGTTCCAAAGGCCATACTAAATCGGCTTGTCCTAGTAGCAGCCGCAGATAACCCAATTCAATTGTTTTCAAATACGTACTGTTTTCTGTTGCTCAGATCTGACGGGAGTTTAGGCGCATGCAGATGAGCGCCATCCATGTTTTTTTTACTAGCACTATGCATGTGCACCGCGGCTGGTCGTGGTGCGTGACAATTTTCATTATATATACGGCCCGGGATCGATCCACTATTATTTCTAGATCTATAGATCTGGATCGAGGAGACCGGCCGGGCCCCCATATACAGTCCCCTTATTGTGTCGGCTTCGCCGAGGTATAGTTATATATATATATATATATATATGCATATGGGATCAAGTACGAACCGCGCGCGGGCTGAAATAGGAGCTAGTGAGATGTAGACGTACGTATATATAAATGTGCGCGGGTATAGACGGCCGGCATTCCGCCGATAGCCGGATTTATGTGGAATAAAAAACTCGGCAACGGGGAATTGAACCCCGGTCCCCCGCGCGCTGTTAACCATTACTGGTCAACTGACAGGCGGAAATTCTAGCCACTAAACTATTGCCGATTTCTACAAAATTCCGCCTTCCGCATTCAGTTATCCACACCTGTTGAGCCGCACTAAATCCGGGAAAGAACCCCCTGCCTATGACACAAAAGTAAACTCCTCCACATTTCCTATCGTTCCTGTTGGGGGTTCCAGGTTCGATCCCGCCCTGGGGGGATTTTTCCGGGGTCGGTT
>JAJMDO010000193.1:13496-36365 GCA_030573635.1 Blastobotrys ciferrii
AAAAAAAAAAAAAAAAAAAAAAAAAAAAAAAAAAAAAAAAAAAAAAAAAAAAAAAAAAAACCGGGTCACGTGATTTGGTCTTTTTTTTCACACCTTTAACGGGCGCAAAAGTACACGAAACGGAAAATAAATTGTATGAAATAGTTCTAAGTATTGGATAATGAGTCTGGAATGGCCCCAGTGTACTTATTCTGGGTGTAACTCCAAGTGGATGAGTTTAAATTAAATGAGTGGATTAATAAATCAGGCAAAACTTGCCTCAGGACTTGCCTAGCATTCTCATGTTCACCACATTTCACCAGAACATGTGTACGTCTTCCAGTTCACCACACAGGCAGCTTGAAGGTCCTTCTCGACGCGAAATAGGGCCTGGATGCGGAGGTCGATATCTTAAAACCGGTGCCCCGTCAGTTACATTAGATAGAAATCTTTTTCTGTGGAAGGGTCGCTGTGTGGGTTTTCGTTCAGTGAAGCCTAGACCTTTCGTCGACATACGAAAAGGTTTTTCCCATATGCTCATTAATTAAGGGTAACCCGGTGCCATCAAATAACCCAGTGATGAACCGGGCAAACATCAAAGGCCTGAATCTGATCTAGACCAATATACAAGCTCTCCTGCTGATACGTTTCATATATTTGTATATTATGGAGTTACTCCGCTCGGAGTAAATTGATTATTATCATGCATATTATTATTATTGATTACTACTTACTTGCTTAAGAGTTGATGGCTTAAAAACAACACGCAAAAATCCTTTGTATGTTTATCTGAGGGGTTAATGGGAAACCCTTTGGTATCTTGTTGTAGTAAGTGAAGACAATCACGTATTCTATTCATATAGGGGGCGAGCTCCCAGGTCACCCAGGTCGCCGTCAGCTTTGCCGAAGATCAGGTTGAAAAGTGCTTGGGCCCCGTTGAGGTTTGGCGACTGAAAAGTTTTCTGCGAAGCAGAACCAGCATTTCGACTTCTTTCCTGGAGAGAGAAAGCCAGAGAACCCAAGATATTTAAATTGCCTTTTCCGAAGACTGGCTTGAAAACGCTTCGGATTCCCATGACGCTTCAGCAGCCCACGTTTTCTGAGAAGCAAAACTAATACTTGTAACACTTTTCTGGAATAGAAAAACCAGGTGGCCCATTTCTGATCGGCTTAGTGCTAATTTGAAATATCATCAAACTTACCAGCCGACGATGCTAGGTAAATACACACGCAAATGAAAATGAGCAAAGTTTAACAGTAAGGAATACAGAGACTTCGATCTTTGAATCGACTCTTTCGAATATTTTTGAAACAAAAAATTCCGTTATCTCGAGAGAATGACAAGATTGATCGCGACCCAGTCTCTACGCAAACTGGGGAATTTGGCGGTAAGCCCCAAAAAACTATCAGCTAATAATAAATCAATCAGTTGTACTCCTTATTTTCCAGAAAGATTCGAAGAAAAAAGCGTCAACATTTTCCCAAAACCCGAGCGAAGCGAGCCTAGGGGGTTGCAATTGGGCGCCTGCCACCAAGAGACTAATATACCAATCATATTCTTCGTTTCCAAAAAGAAGAGGCCAACTGCATTATTCCGCTGAGCGAAATCTTATTTCCCTACAACTGCGGAAAACAAGCCCCGGGGGTTGGAGGCTGGCAATAAAAGCGCTGTTTCGATAATCAAAGGGGCTTGATTCATTACTTATTGGAAGACATTGGCTCTAGTAAAAGGGCTTCGGGGGGTTCCATATTTTGAAGAAGATGGTTAGAATCGGCGGATTCCCATGTTGAAGCTGCTGGTTTATCATTGTTAACGTCGGAATTAGTATGCTGATTCCCGAAGGATCCGTCTGTTCCAAGGATTGGTCCGAGAGGAGTGAAGCTCCAATTGTCGACGACTTCATCGATGTTGAGATTGCCAAAGTCGAATGGGCTTGAATTGTTGCTTTCGGGCATGTTGACGCTGATAGAGTTGAAGCTCGGCGAGTTGATTAGATCTGGCATGGAATTTGTAGAACCCGCAATGTTGTTGCTGAACAGGTTTTGATTGTTCAAGCCTCCACGGTGACTCACCGCGTCTCGCATTTCATTCAATATATCATAGTACCGCCGTGCAGATCTGTCTGCCTTGCTATATTCCGAAAGCATGCTTATGCTGCAATTCACTGCCCAGTTGACATTTGGTTCAACCGACTGCCGCTGGAAAGAGTCCAGAAGAAGCATGACCCCGCATGTCAGCGTGTAGTAAATCATGAGCGAGGACCGTTGGGGATGGGATCCAATGGAGTAGAAGTCATTCAGCAGCTTTACTGAAGTCAGACAGCTTTGAACACACGTCTGCGCAAGGTTTTCAAACGTACCCAAAGCAGGGTCCACCCGACTGGAATTGGACTTCACCTTCTTGGCAACCACATAGAAAAGAAATGGCCTCGTGAGCAGAACGATGCAATGAAGATATGACAGGTTGAGCGTTAAGAGGAACTTCTTGTTCCAAGGCAACTCCTTGGACACTCCCAAAAGCCCCTTTCCCTGGGCATTGTGTGACACTTGACCCTTGACTAGATGCTCAAAGGATGACGACCAATCCTTCAGGCTGGAAATGAGCCTTTGGGCAGTGGAGCTGGATATGCTGTCTGTTTCATAAATAGATGCTCGTATGTCTCCCAGAAGGCTGCAAAGCATGGAAAATTGAGACAACGCAGGATTCTCCGTATCATGTGTCGACGTCACTGAACAGGACATTGCCGGGCGCCCCAACGACGTAGACCTAAGCTGCTCCTGTATACAGATGGACTTCCACAGCGCACCTCGATGCTGTCTGATTCGCGGTGGAAACCGTTTATTGGCATACACAGAGCACAGTCCCAAACATTGCGCCTGTCGAAAACCCATCCCTAGATGGATCCACGACATGTTTCGCTTGAACTGCAGCTCATAAAACGTGGAGATCAACAGATGAGCCTCAACAATCCACACATCCCCTGTCGACATCGCCAGCTCATCCATGTAAAACAGGGCGCTCTGGAAAAATAGCCGGGAAGTCGCATCCGCACCGTGCTGGTCCTCATACGGCTCTTCGAACACAGATCCAATCGCTAGCACTAAATATAATCGACATAACGATGTTTCAGCTGCACGTATGGGATCTTTATAAACCTCATCCACCTCGACCTTAAACATCTCCCAATCAAAAACATAAATAATGCAGTGAATGTGGCTCTCAAAGAGCCACATTAAATGATCTACATCTGCGCGTGACGGCAGCAGCACCGGCTTGGATGCCTTGTAATCAGGTCCATCTACCAATACAAATCTTTCCGGGTTCTCGGTAAACTTGGTTGGCCCATCGATCTGACGAAACAATTGTCGTATCTGCTCCAACAGCGATAGGATACAGGACTCGCCTATATAGTGGATCCGTCCATGTCCATTTGACAGCATTCTACTATCCTTGCCATCCTTACTTGCCTGAATATAATACTCCTGTCGTGTCCCATTTGAACTACTTCCATTCTCATTGCTACTGATCTCCTGATCCTCTCGAATCGCTGCAGCGACCGGAGGCGCACTGGAAGTAGTCACACCAGTAGCAGTTACAGCTGGATCTGTTCCCTTAAACCTTGGTCGACCTGCCGGCTTAGGCATCGTATAAGTACAAACCCACCCGTGCTTCGCGCACGGTCCACAAGGACTCTGTCCATTACACTAAACAGTCCAATTAGTAACCTTAAAGCGGGTCAAATCATTCCAAACAGCTTCTAGCATCAGTTTTTTGGGGGCACGCCCCCAAACCCCCAGGGCTCGCTGCGCTCGATAGTTTGGGATATCAGGCCTTCCACGGGGCCAAAAAACGCCTTTTACTTCGATTTCTGGAAAAGGAAGAAAAATAATTGACGTTGAAGATTGAGGAAGCTTTTGACCATAGTTTCTGGGCACGCCCCCAAACCCTGGGCTCACATGGGCCGTTTGTCGGTCAATGCGAAGCAGAACAATGCTTTTCCTTCTTTTTTCTGGAAAAGAAGCGAAGTAGTAAGCGAGTTAGTTCCTGAGTGCACACTGCAGAGTTGGATATATAGACTGCTTAACACTCAAGCGCCCAGTTCTGCACAGGGATGATCCAGCACACGCGCACACGGTTACTACAGGATAAAGAGCCGCAAAAACCCGAGTAGTATTTCTTCAATGAGTGAGAAAATATTGTTTTCGGGTTTGTTGTTTCCACTCTGGCCGGCCGGACGCAAGTTCATAGGGTTTACTCGTGTCGGGGGTTTTGATATGACGGAGAAACGTGTGGGTCCGAGGAAAGAAAAAATTCCAGAGTGGAGAAAATGCATGGAAATCGAATACTTCGCGAGCTTTACGACGATTAGGGTGTGTCTGGCGAAACTTAGGTCAAAAGGCTTCTGATAGCCGAGTTTTGGTCGGTATTGGAGTGAAGGTCTCTCACATCTTATCTGTACTTACCCTCTTTTTACGCTTCTTGCAATTTCCGCAGGCAACAGATATCCTTATTCGTTGTTTTTTGTTTACAGGTTCCTGTTGAGCGCCACTGTTATCCGGACTCCCACTATTGCCTTCTTGTTCAATTGTACTGGCCGTCCTTTTATCACTCATGCTCATGGTTGTCGATTATCTATTACTAACCGGCGTGGGGGAAGTAGTTACTCTCTGGACCCAACTACCGTGCGGCTGAAGCCTTCCGCGGTTGGCGCGCAGACCGGCATATAGCCCCAGTTCTCCTCACTGAGCTAATAGGCGTTTAATAACCTCGGCGAAACTGACCCTAGGGATTTAGGGTCGTGCCGTCAAGGAAATGTGCGCGGGTGTGGCAGACCTAGTTCGTCTAAGAGTGTGAAAACCAATTGACCTGTAATTATCGACACACAAGGACTGTAACTCTTGTTTCTTAGAAGACTACCAGATAATTAGTGATGGCATCTCACAGAATCAATGTACCTTGCCTCTTGTGTGGAATAAGGAGACAGCCATTAAGCCGATTGTCTGTGTTTTTCCATATTCGATAAACCTACCTGAATCATCTCCCTGAGGTGAGGTACCTATTGACTTAATTGGCCAACAGAGTGGTCCAATAGTAGTCTTCAGTCTGCCCCATCATAATCTCCGTGGCACAGGAATTACAAAAATTATCCGTCCGGTTTAAGAACGAGTGTCGGATAATTTTTAGCGGAGGCGGCTAATTCCCGATGTGACGCGCTGGACATATATCGACTGCTTCCGTCTTTCATTTTGGGAAGCACGTGACTAGTACAGCCCCGGACCCCTGCCTGGCTTGACTTCGCCAATGAGTACGGAAGTGTTTCTGTCAAGCATATCTCTCTAAGATATTCTGGGTGTACGCCCCCAAACTCCCTGGGTCAGCTTCGCCCACTTACAGTAAGGGAATTCTTGCCAAGCTCATTTCTGTAGTAGATCTTAGGTGGCTGGCCCCTAGACGCATTTGGGATGGTTCTGCCAAATTATAGATGAGTAACTGTTTCTGTTACCGAAAGTCTTCAACTGTTTCTTTGCAGGATATTACTCGGGAAAGCCCTCCCAGGGCGTGCCCCAGAAAACCATATATACATATAATCAGCCAATTGGCCTGCATGTGGTGATCTTTTTTTCAAGAAAAAAGAAGTCAAAGCGTTTTCCCAGCTGCTTCTCAGCTTCTTTACCTATAACTCGGCGGAGCCGACCCAGGTGGTCTGAGACTCTGAGGGCCAGGTCACGTGCCTTCCCTTCTCTTAACACTAACCTGGACGAAGTCGACCCAGAGGGGTCTGGGGTCTGGGGCCTGTCTCCAAGAAACCATATATCTGAGTATTAAGCGATTGGCTTTCAGAAGTTGCCTGAGGGGTTGTGAGTTACCCCACAGTGGGGGATAGCATCAGCGGAGGATTATAAGGCGGGGATCATGAGACTATATAAGAGGCGAGTAGTCTTCTGGATTAGTGGATAAAGATGGCAAAGACGATGAAAGCTGTTGTTTTTCGTGGGCCGCGGGAGATCGTGTTGGAGGAACGGCCGGTTCCTGTGGTTGAGAAAGGGACGGATGCGATTTTGAAGGTGAAGGCTGCGGGTCTTTGCGGGAGCGAGTTGCATACATATAGAGGCAACCTGTCCACAGGAAAGGGCCATATCATGGGGCACGAGTTTGTTGGGACAGTTGTGGAGACAGGGGGAGATGTCAAGGACTTCAAAGTGGGCGATGAGGTGATTTCCTGTTTCACCATTCAATGCGGGAAGTGCTGGTTCTGCACACACGGTTATTCCAGCAAATGCCCGCAGGTCAAGGTATTTGGGACTCCTGGGCTTGATGGTGGGCAGGCAGAATATGTGAGGGTCCCGCTAGCGGACTCCACTCTAGTTCACAGGCCACAGGAGCTGAGCGAATCTGTGCTGGTGCTGATGGCGGACATTTTTACCACGGGCTATTACGGGGTGACGAACTTCACAAAGAAGAGCACCCAGGCCGAGGTCAACGAAGCTATAACGGTCGTCCTGGGCTGTGGGCCGGTGGGTCTATGTGCAATTGCCTCTGCCAAACACATGGGGATAAAGACGGTGTTTGCTGTGGACTCTGTTCCGGACCGACTGGAGCATGTCCAGAGGTTTGGTGCGACCCCGCTCAAGCTGGACGATACGTCGCTTCTGGAGAAGAGCGTTCTGGATGCGACTGAGGGCAGAGGAGCCGATCTAGTGATTGAGGTGGTCGGGAGCCAGGATGCGCTGCTGCTCGCGTTCAAGCTCATCAGACAGGCGGGTTTCATCAGCTCAATCGGCTACCAACACGACAAGTTCCCCTTCTCCGCCCTAGATTGTTATCTCAAGAACATAACAATGCAGTTCGGCCGATGCCCAGGCATGTCCCTCTTCCCAGAATCCCTCGAGGTGTTCAAGCAGGTTGCACCACAATTCGAAGACTTTGTCGACATGAGCCTCCCCCTCGACAAGGCTCCCTACGCCTTCGACCTCTTTGACAAACATGGTGCTCGTAAAATCGTCTTTACTCCCTAAATAAACTGATTATAAGATTAATATGCATATTGGAATAATCACGTGACTAATAGATTCTGGGGGCTAGCCCCCAGACCCCCTGGGTCGGCTTCGCCGAGTCATGGGTAAGAAAAGGTCCTGGTCCCCGCCTAGCTTACAACGCACATAACTGGAAATTTCTGTGGGTTATCCTCTTTCGATTTTCTATTGTTCTTATTAGGAAAAAAAAAAAAAAAAAAAAAAAAAAAAAAAAAAAAAAAAAAAAAAAAAAAAAAAAAAAAAAAAAAAAAAAAAAAAAAAAAAAAAAAAAAAAAAAAGCCCTGTGGGGTCACCAGCCCATGAATTTGCTGTCTGTTATCACAAGCAGTCGCATTCGCATTGTGACCTTTTCAAATAGACCTGCTTAATATTATTTGACGCAAGTTGTTCTTACTCGAGACAATACGATTTGGCTTTTGACGAAACACAACTTTTGGATATCTTAACTATCCTCTTGTTAGGAGTTGGAGGGCCAAAGGGTCAAAGCTGTAAATAGCCAATAAAGCATTTATTGGACTTACTACTTCTACCTGTTGAGATCTCACAAAGGTAGTGTATTTGCTTTATACGTAGAAAAAAACCGACGTCCCTTCCAATTGAGAAAACTTGATCAATTGAAGCCTCGCGGAGCTAGTTTTGGTTATTTTTTGAAAAGGACAATATTGGATCAACGGGTAGAAAGGTTCTAATGTTTCGCTTTGGGAAGCACATGACTAGCTCCAGACACCTGTGTCGGCTTCGAGTTCTCGGTAGAAAAGGAAAGGTTCTGCGAATAATGCCTTTGCCTCTTTCAGGAAAAAGAGAATTGAAAAGTCCTCATTCGTTACAGTAAATATACCATCTGGCAACATGTTGCATCGTGGAGGTCCTTAGACTACAGTCTTCCGCAAAGCCGGCCTACGGGGGTTCAGGGACTGCCTTCAAAATAGACCTCTTGATAAAGACCAGGTTAAAGCTTGTTTGTTGATAGAAACTTAAAAAACGCGTTTTCATAGCAAAATTTGTGGTTGCAAAGGTAACGTTGCATTTATCGGTAACGTTAAAGTTAAACGATGTCTAAACCATTGGGTCGTAAATGCAACCATGATAAGCCAATTTTACAGCCGGCGCCAGTATTCATTTTCTATATATCTAAAGCAACTAAAGCATTAGCTTCCTTTGACATCTGCAACTCTGTCTGTTCTTAGTGATAAATGGAGCCAGATTCATTGCGTTGGCCTAGACGTAATCTTCGCAACAGGTAAAAGTAGCATTTCCTAGGCACACCTTTCCCCACTCTCGGAAAACTCGGGCTCAGAGTATTGATACGCGGTGGGCAAATCAAGGTTTAAATTTGAACCATAGCGACCTTCTGCGACGCAGTACTTTCCTTTTCCTTTTGGAAAAAGAACTATCACAGTTTATGACTGCAATTTACCTTTAATTTATCAAAGAGCTTTTCTTGGGGGCAGGCCCAGGCCTCGTGGTTCCGCTTCGCGGAAGACGTTAGTCAGTCCCAGCACTTCCGGCGAAGCAGAACCCCAACACATATTGATTCTTTCTAGAAAAAAAGTTATCAAAACGCGTAGTGCCAATTGACCGTCACCTGATAGCTTCTATCTTGGGCAGGCCCCCAAACTCCCTGATTTCTGCTGCCCGGAAAACTTCAATTCCGCAAAGCTGAATAGCTCTTCCCGCCTCGTTTTCTAGTGAAAGAAGGATATCACAGCTTATAGTATCAATTTTCTGTGAGCTGGGTTTTGTGCATGTGGGAAGGCCTCCAAAACCCCTGGCTCTGCTTCGCAGAAACTTGGGCCCTAAGACCTTCCGCGAAGCGGAACAACGCTTTTTTGCTTCTTTTTCCGGAAAAAGAAGGGGATAACGATACCGCCCTGTAATAGTTTCATTCCTTGACAGATACTTCCTAACTGTCGTGATCTCACTTGGCGGGAGATTTAGGTATATTCCCAGCCTTCTGCGAAGCAGAATCAACTCTTTTTGCTTCTTTTCTGGAAAAAGAAGAAACTTCTTAAATTTAGCTAGCCAGGGGTAAATAAATGTTAAACAATGCGCGCAGCAGTGCGTTTTGGTACACACATGTGATCTAAAGTTTAATTCATTCATTTATCCGAACGCAGCAGTACGGGTATGGGATAATATAAATAGTCTGTTGCCGAGTGCAAGTGTCCTGCCGTTATGGCTTTTGGTAACAAATGGCTCGACAGTATCTTCCAAGAAGAAGACAAGTCTTTATCCGTCATGGAATTGGCATTTCAAGACGAAGACGAGAGTGATGATGATGCAAAAATGGACCTCCCATTATCCAATGAGGAAAAGATGCGCCAGGTTCAAGAGTATCGCAGTGCACGGCTGATTCAGATTCAAAAAGAGCTCGACGAAAACGAAAATGAATCCAGCGAAGACGTCATCAAAAAGTGCGAACAACGCCGCGTCGTCCGCTTCTCATTTACCAATTGATCTATACATCCTTGATACTTGTCTGCAAAACAATCAAATAGAAGAATAAACTTCTGGGTTAGGGTTTGCAGGGGGGCCAGCCCTCTGCACCCCCGCGGCTTTGCGAGGCTCTTCAACAGATAGAAAGAATAACACTACCCATAACCTCGAGCGAAGCGAGCCCCGGGGGTCTGGGGGCGTGCCCCCAGGAACCATTTTAGGGTTAAGCCACTCTTGCGACGAAGAAGCCATAACCCAGATACTCTTGAGCGAAGCAAGCCCTGGATATCTGGGGTCATGTTCTCCCAGAAATAATGGTGTAAGTCAGGTAAAGTCCGCATGGCCCAAGAATAACGTTGTAAGCTGGGGGTTTAGAGGGTTGAGACAGGTTAATAGTAGATCTCTCTGAACTTGTGTTTTCCCTTGAAGGAGGTGTTGCAGTTGGGCACGAGGCATTGCTTCTTTTCGCCACGTGCCTTCTTATGGTTCACGATGTGGTTGACGCATTTGCCACAATAGACGTGTCCGCATGTCGAGAAGTAGACGCGCTTTGACAGCATCGCATCGGCCTCTGTGAGGCCCTTTTGGTCCTCTTCCTCGCCCAGTTCGCCGCCGCATTTGGCGCAGACTAGGCACAAGCTAGGCTTAATTGCCCGCGTGAATCCTTCGCGGGTTTTCTCCGGCTCTTCGGGCTTCTTCTCGATCTCGTCAACTGACACCGAGGTCTGTGGCTGTGTCTGGCGCGCACTGAGATACAGGGCCTGTCGGAGCTGGCTCTCCTCGTCACCAAAGGTGCCAAACGCTGCCGCAGGGTCGTCGGTGATGAACCGCAGGATCCCCTGCGCAATCGGCACCGGATATCCGCCCAGCCCTCCAAGCATCGCATGAAACCGCGGATGGTGTTGCCGCCGTCGTTGCTGTTGCTCCATGAGCCGTTGCTGCTGGCGTTCCATCTGGCGCCGATGTGCCTCCTGGCGTCGCTGCCGCTGATGCCGCTCCAACAGCTGCCGATGTTCTTCGTACCGGCGCCGCTCTTCTCCCTGGGTCGTCCGGTTTCCCTGTGGCCTGGAAGAGACCTGTTGAAAGGCCGGATTCAACCCTTGATCGATCTCAAGGATATGCTGGGCCAGACGGTCCCGCTGACGCTCCTGTCGAGCACTTGCACTGTCCCATCCAGGTACAGGGCTCTCACTCAGCACTTCGATCTCATCGTCATCCTCATCCGCCGTGAGATCAACTACGCCACCATTCCGACTCATATATACGACTGTCAAGAAGTAGCATCTCTCTTCCAGTTACGCACCGGTATCCCGATTCCAAACATTTAAAAGTAGAACCCGAAGCATACATGCACTCGACGGCCACGTGACTTGGCGCGCATATATCGCGGTTTTCCTAACAGAACGGATTTCTGGGGCACGCCCCCAGACCCCCTGGGCTCGCTTCGCTCGATATTATGGAAATGTTCTATTTTTTCTTTTTTTTTTCTTCGCTGAAGCCTCGCAGAGCTAGGGGCTACGGGGGGCCGGTCCCCTGCAAACCTAACCCAGAAATTGTTTGAGCTTCGATACGGTGGGGAGCGGTAGTGATTGTGTTCTAGGAACCTTCCTAGTGTCACAGTAGCTCTTCAATGGAAGACAATGTATTAAGGTGTAGATTATGTATATAAAGGAGGGTGTTTTCGAAGTCTGTGGCAGTCTTATGGCTACCCTTCTTGTAGCTTTAGGCACTCAATGTATGTGCTGAGATGAGGAACTGGAGAAGGGTTCCAACCACTGTTTGAGTCCGGTGCATTGTTCACATTCATTAACAACAAACAAAAAGAGGACTGTCTCTGTGAGTCTAACTTAAAGCTGGGTTCAACTAGGTTGTTCTTTTTCAACAACCAACCAAAAACATTGGCCCTTCTCAGCTTGAGTTTGTTGAACAGGGAACTCAGCCTCAATCTTCGGCGAAGCTGACCCATGGGGCTTGCCTGGTTATAGTCCTTCGTTTATTTCATTAACCTGGAGCTAGTATTGTGTACGCAAGGCAGTACGAGTTCACGTGTGCAATTAAGGTTGGGTTAAACACTGGTTGCGAGGTTATTCTGAAACATGATTAGTTAGCTTTAGTTTTGACCGCGGAGTTTCTTCATACTCCAGGAAAACCTCACGGGACCCCTTTATTGATTGACCTCTCTACATGTATGTACTACGTGTATGTAGAAACGAAGTGAATAAGTAAATAAGCAGTTCTTGCAATCCTTAGCACTGATTTATTGTTTCTATTCGATGAATCCTCGCAGAACCGCAGTGCAAGGGCAAACCCGCTGCAAATTCTAAAATGCACAGTTGATTTTCTGTGGGCACTCAGACCCTCTGGGCTCGCTTCGCTAGTAGCTACGGCTACGGGTAATGTTCCATTCGTTGAAGCCTCGTAGAGCCACTAGGTGCAGGGGGCTGGTCCCTGCAAATCCTAACACACAATTAGCTTTCTGGTGCATGCCCCAGACCCCTTGGACTCGTTCTCTCATAGCTATGGGTAGTGTTCTATAAGCCTCGCAGAGCCACGGGGTGCAGGGGCCGGCCCCTGCAATCCTAACCCAGAAGTTATTTTTTCTGAAACATTATGAGATTAGTTTTATTGACCGATCTGATATATACGGCGTGCGCGCAGAAGCGAGCGAATGGGCAGTTGTGCCAAGCTTTAAGATCCGGTTTCAGCAAGTACCGCGGTGGTTAGCGAGGGGAAATAATTGGCATGTAGGATGGGATCGAATGGGGCAGCAGGCTGATATGTGGTTCAGGGCTATACAGATGTCACATTTCTCTGTTTGACTGTTTGTTGGGTTACAAAATTAGAAGAAGGTAGTTGGAGTTTAAAATTTGGAGAGGACGTTGTTTCGGGGCGTTTCGGGCACGGGACCGAGGCTTTGTCGATCAGATAATCTGATCATCAGATAATTTTTGTGCTGCCTTAAAAGGGTAACGGGCGCCGGTTTACGATCAGATATCAACGCAGCGGGCTTCACTGCAAGAGCCGAGGGTATGGGCTGGTTCAAGGACAGTTTAGAGGAGGACACGAGTGAGCGATATCGGCACGGGACGAATCCATTTTACGACAAGGATGGTGACCTGCTGCGGGATCGAATCTTCCACAGTCGGGACGTGCTGCTGTATTATCAGTTGCTGCTCTTGGTGGTGTTTATAATATCGTCCATATGGTACTGGACCCAGCGATATATTCAAAAGAGACAGCGCGGGAGGAGGAAAAAATTTTCACATGGAAGTGTACAACCGACTGGTGGTCGGCTGTGGCATCGTGTGTATGGGTTCTTGATGCAACAACCTGGCTCAGAGTGTTGGGGGATGATGTCCTTTTTGACTGCATATATTGCTCTGACTGTGGTGTTTTGTTTCTACGATATCAAGCAGTTTCAGCTCCTGGTGCTTGGGTTTCGTCTGGGCTTGATGGCTAGTATCAACATGCCGTTCCTGTATGTGCTTGGAGCCAAATATTCCCTTGTCCAGGTACTGGCTGGGTGGTCCTACGAACAGGTGAATGTACTGCACAGGTGGGTGGGCACCGTGTGCGTGGTCACTGTTCTGGGACACACGTACGTGTTTTTCTACTACTTTTACTTCAGCTTCCTGGTCCATCACGTGTTTGCATTCACCGGGATGGTGGCCGGAGTCTGTTTCATTTTGATTGGAATAACATCCATTCCCTATGTTCGGACTGCGGCCTACGAGCTGTTCTACGTGGTCCACATAGTGGGAGCGGTAGTCTGTCTACCTGCGCTCTATCTCCATTTCCCGACTGCGCGGACACAGGCATTAATTGCCACTGTCGCATTGGTGTATGACAGAACCATGCGACTATGCTGCGGGTATCGTTTGGTACCTTGCACCCTTCGTCCCGCAGCGGGAGAAACTGTGATCATGCAATTCGATCAAGGATCCCTCAAGGGATTTCAGTGGGAACCGGGCACCCACATATTTGTCACAGTTTTGGGCTGTCGAACGTTTGAATCTCATCCCTTCACAATCAGCTCCAGTCAAAAGTGCAATAGATCACTGGACCTGATCATTCGCGCAAGGGATGGCTTCTCCAAGGACCTCTACAACCTCACTCTAACGAACCCGGCAATGACGGAAAAATGGGCCATCATACACGGCCCCTATGGAACCCATCCAGTGGACATGCCAGAGATAGACTATAAAAAGCAGGAAAAACACCCCCAATGCGATGATGAAACAACCAGCCTAGTCAAAAGGCCACGTCGAATTGTTCTGGTGGCGGGCGGAGCCGGCATTGCCTTCACATACCCGCTCTACCTAGATTACAAACTCTACAACCAGCAGGCCGTCGAAGACGGCCTCCCAGAGCCCTACGAAATCAAGTTCCTTTGGGTCATCCCATACAGAGACTTCTCCGAATGGATAGAAATGGACGAAAACATGGATCTCTGGATCTCCCGGGAACAGGGCAGACCCAACGTTTTCCAACTCCTGGACGAAAAATACGTCGAAGATTCCAACGACTGCTGGATCGCAACCTGCGGCCCCGAGGTTCTTGTGAAAAACATCCGAAACTACGTCGCAAAAGCCAACTCTAAAGGCAAGACTGGGATATCCTTCCATGCCGAAAAGTTTGGCTGGTAATGAACACTAATAGACTACTAGACAGCAACTCCCCCGGGCAACGCCCAGACCCCTGGGTAGACTTCGCCGAGGCTTGGGTCGCCAGAGTAGAACTAACGCTTTCTGAAAAAACAAAAACGTGATCGTCCGCTGGGGGCACGCCCCCAGACCCCCTGAGTCGGCTCCGCCGAAGTTTGGGCAAGAGAATTTATGTTTCTTTTCTAAACAATAAAAATAAGGGGGGCGTTGAATACCTGATTGGTCAACTACTGAGCTATAACGGTGCTTCGCCAAAGTTTGCATACGAATATTAATAATCTGCGACGCAGAACTAACGCTTTTGCTTCTTTTCCGGAAAAGAAGACAACCACGTGATCGCAATTGTCTAGGGACAGGCCCCCTAAATCGGCTTCGCCGAGGTCTGGGCAAAAGAACTTGTGCTTTTTGTTTCTTTTTCTAGAAAAAGAAGTTGGATACTCAAATGAAGTATATTTAAATGGCCTCGACCGTTCTATTAGCCTATAGCTACATCAATTTTCCTTTCTTTCCTTGTTGTCTTCTTGTTCTCGATACTTAATTTCCTTAATTACACTCGTAGTGAGGCTGAAGTTGTAAATTGTGTCTTATTAGGTCACTACTAATTTGTTAGCTCTAGTTTGATGGCATCCCAAATGATTCCCTTCCAACGGGCTCCGTTGATAAGGACAAGGTCTAGACGATTTGAGCCTTCGACGAGGGTGTCGTGTGGGACCGTGAGTTCTTGATAATAGTATCCACCTGCTCTGTTGGCAGAGCGGTACAGGGCACTGTCAGCGGCTTTGTCATCGCTAATGTTTCCAATTGGTTGTCCGTTCATGTGCAGGGACAGAGTAACGGGAACTGCGCCGCTGTTGACATCATCGCGGGCAATGGCAGTGTATCCAGCAAATGAGGCAGAAATGATAGCATCTTTGTCTGTAGTGTCAACATCAAAGAGGACGGTCCAGTTGCCCTCTGAGCTTTGAGCATAGTACCAGTCCTTTTCTTCGTTGACACCAATCGCATAATAAAGATAGGCTGGTGATTCGTCACTCAGACCATGAACACGTGGCTTGTCTGAGTTTTTGAATCCATCAGAAAGGCGGTCAAAGGCTCCAATTTGCCAAACAGGGGAACGATCCTTGGGAAGCTCCCACGTCAACTTCCCCAGGTTCGTGTTTTTCTCGATCGTGATATTGTTCTTTTCAAATACCGTGCTTACGTTACGAAGTCTGTCGCTCTTGTTGCTGGCCCAGGCCTGAAGTGCATACTCCTTTTCTCGTCTGACGTTCTTGAACTCGAAATGGCCCTTGTCGTCGGCATAGCCTGTATATTGGTAGTGTGCTCCCTGGCTGACAGTTCTTCCCGGCTCCCCTAGGAAAACAGCTGCTCCGCTTGCTGGTGTACCATCTTGGAGCACGATCTGGCCCTTTACATTACCCCTATCATGGTATTTTTCGTCTTGGAGCCATTCGTAAGGCCACTTCTTACCCTCTTCTTTGACCCGCTTTGAGACATCATCCAGATCGCCGTCGTTGAAATAAAACAGCCAGGGACCCCAGATTTTGCCCTCTGGAATTTCCTCGGAAAACTCAGCGCACAAATGTGTTCCATGAACCATGTTCAACAGCACTGCGTCGTTCGTCTTGCTCTCGCGATGAATCATGAGCTCTTGTTTGAGCTGATCACCGACATAGTAGTCCTTAGAAGGGGAAATCAGCCATGCACCGTGTCCATTGCCATGAACACCGTGGAAGTCCAGGTCACGAACAAAGGCAGAGAAATCATACTTGGTGATGAAGCTACCATTGGGTCGCTGGAAGGTCTCGTCTTGGACCTTGTATCCATTCTCAATGTCCTGAATCAAAGGCAGCGGTGCGTCGACCTCGTTGTTCCGCCCCCACGTGTATATGTCCGGGCTCAGACGAAGCAGAGAGCGGAATTCCCCTGCCGTGGGAAAATCTCTCGTCACAACATACGAGTAAAAGCCCTTCAACCCTGATTGAAAGACATAATGCACATCTCCCTCAATTGCAGCGTACTTCACATCAATGAGATCATCAGTCGACTGTTCAATCTCTGGTTTAGTGTAATTGAAGGTATGTCTTCCACCAGTGTCAACATACGCGCCCACGGCACTTCCAACAAGCTCGGTTTCACCATCCTTAATGGAATACCCGTATCCAGATGTTGAGTTTATCGTCATCTGAAACCCGTCGCCATTGCCAATGATAGATGTCTCATCATCCACAAACTCAAAGTTTGGCTTCCCCAACGCGATCCCAGCCAATGCCAGCAGAACAGAATGTTTAAAGAGCATTGTGGCTAATTCTTAACCCCTAGAAACCCAAACCAGCCCCCATCCTTTTATACAATTGGTCGATCCCCTCAGCTATCCGAGCTCCGAGGCGCTGATCGATACCGTCCATGCGTGAAGCGGAGAAGTTCTTACATCAAACACAAATTCTCCTCCATTGAACCGTCTTGTACTACCCCACAGTGCCGATCAAACGCTTACGTAACCGGAAATCTTGGGGGCACACCCCCAAACCCCAGGAGTCCGCTTCGCTGAGTTTTTCCATGGCAAGTGGAAGCTACTAGATCAGTGGTATTCTTGGTGGCACGCCCCCAAACCCCTTAGGCTAGCGTCGCTCGACTATGGGTTGGAAATATTACACCAATTGTTTCATCGGAGGCAAGCCCCCATATCCCCAGAACTCGCTTGCTTGATATCGGTTATGGGCACCTGCGAAGCAAAAAAAAGAAAGCTTAAAGATCAATTATTTCATTGCAGGTAGGAGCCCTCTGGGCCCGCTTCACTAGGTTATGGATTGAATAAAGACTTCTGCATGCGAAGCATAATAACATTTTTGCTTCTTTTCCCGAGAAAGAAGAATTCCTTTAGATTAACTAACGAAATACCGTAGTTTTTATGAACTGATTGGTTTCTCCATTAGAAGAGGCGATCGGCTACTCAACACCTCGGCCAAGCCAACCCACGGGGTCTGGGGGCGTGTCACCAGAAATACTCTTCAATTTAATTACATTGCAACTCTCGCTTTTGCCACAAAAGGATGAAAATGCTGGTGGATCGAGCGTTTGTTCGTATATTGATCAGCGGATCAGGTATGCACATACACGCCCGCCCCGGGAAAATAGGAAATATACCCCACTTTGTTTCGGAGTTTATTTTTCTCCGGATCGGAGTGTCTTTTTTCCGCAGCCAGTGCGCAAACCTTGAGCCCTTATTGAGTTGAAAAGTAGAGTTGAATGTCCCTGTAGAGTAATTGTGTGGTTATTGCCGGACTGGGGTTTTGTTGATTTTGGCAGTGGTTGGGCTGGAATTGGAGAATTGTTGGTGCTCGCTATGCGGGCTATTGATCGTCCGGGATCTTCTCCGCGGCGTTTGTACGGCTAATCGCCTCCACAGTTACCCCACATTCACTTGGCTGGACCGTTGAAAGGCTTAAAAGGCAGATCCGATCCGATAATTTCATCCAGACCAATGACTGAAAAAGTAGAACCACAAGCTGCCCACCTGGAGGAGGGCCTTCCTGTTGAGCAGGAGAAGGACCATGTGCATATCGAGAAGGTCGACGAGGACGTGCGAAAGTACATGGCTTCTGAGGCGATTGAAATTGACGAGAGCACTTCAAAGAGGCTCAAGAAGCTTATTGATCGTCGTGTGCTACCTGTTATGATCATCACGTACTTTCTGCAGGCCCTTGATAAGGGTACGATTTCGTTTGCATCTATCATGGGCATTCAAGAGGACGCTAATCTGCACGGTCAGCAATATTCATGGTTGACGACATGTACGTACCTCGCTGTGCTAGTGTGGGAATATCCGACAAACTGGATCGTTCAGAGGGTCCCGATCGGCAAGTATCTCGCATTCAACATTGTCGCTTGGGGAGCAGTTCTTGCCTGTCATGCTGCGTGCAAAAACTTCACCGGGCTCGTAGTTGTCCGAACCCTTCTTGGTCTGTTCGAAACATGCTGTCAGCCAATCTTTGTCATCCTGTCTGCCATGTGGTACCGACGTGAGGAGCAGGCTGCCACAGTGTCGTATTGGTACATGATGAATGGTGGGCAACAAATTGTGGGAGGAATTCTTGCTTACTGCTTTACGCTTATCAAGGGAGCTGCTCTAGTTAATTGGCAAATCCTCTTCTTGGTGTACGGCGTTGTGTCTGTTGCCTGGGGGGTGTTTGTCTGGTGGTGGATGCCCGACTCCCCCATGCGTGCCAAATGTTTCTCAGAGGACGACAAGCTGCTGATGGTTGAGCGTGTTCGAGACAATCAAACAGGTCTCCAGAACAAGACGTTTAAAAAGTCCCATGTTTATGAGGCGCTGTTGGATCCGCAGACCTGGGGTTATGCATTCATCCAGTTCTTCACTGCCCTTCCAACCTCCGGACTTGGGGCATTTGCAAACATCATCATCTCTTCCTTTGGGTTCTCAGTCCTCCACACCCAGCTTCTAGCCATGGTCCTGGGTGCATATCTCATTGTTCTTCTTCTATCCTCTGCATGGTTGTCAAAAAAATTCAACCAAAACTGTTTTGTCATGATCGGTTACGTCGTTCCATCTATTGTTGGAACCGTCGTTCTCATGACGTATGAAAACGATGGCTCTACCAAGAGACGGGCTGTGCTCCTCTTCTGCTACTATCTCACTCTTTCCTTCTGGGGTTGCTCCACCCTGGGTCTGTCGATGCTCTCAAGAAACGTTGGTGGCCAGACCAAGAAATCCGTCGCCATCGCCATGAACTTCATTGGCTGGGCCGTAGGAAACACTGTCGGACCCCAGGTTTTCCGTGATAAGGACGCTCCACGTTACATGACTGCCTTTGCCACTCACATGGGCTGCTATGGTCTTCTCATCCTCCTTCTGGTTTTCCTTCGCATCTGGCTCCCACTCCAAAACAAGAAGAAAGAAAAGTACCACCAAGACGTCGCTCTCACCCACGCCTTCGAAGACCTTACTGACCGTGAAAACAAAACATTCAGATACATGTACTGATCTTTTAATTTATTTATCTTTCTGTTTCCTTTTTCAATCTTTTCCTTTTTTTTCTGAAGCCACGCTTCCAACCTCCTGGGTTGACCTCGTTCGGTTATTGGCCGACACACAAGTAGAACAGTCATTTTCCTTCTTGAAGGACACACGATTAATCGCTTTTTGGGGCACTCCCCATACCCCCAGGGCTCGTTTCGCTCGATTATAGGCCGTATAAACGCTTCCGCGAAGCAGAACAGCTTGCTCTTTTCTTTTCTTTTTTTTTTTTCTTTCTTATTTTTTTTTTTGGAAGACAATTACTTCAGACTAATCGGCCCCCAGGGCTCGCTTCGTTCGGTTATGAGTAGGAGGGATCTGGTTCACTTGACACACGGGCGTGCGAAGCTGAGAAACTAGGTGTTCATGTTGGGGTGTATACGGGATTATATAGCTAGAGCCAGCTAGTAGCATATATACCTAAGCACCTGCGAAGCCGACCCAGCTGCAGGGGGGGGTCTGGGGGCTAGCCCCCAGAAAGGATTCACGTGAGTGTATGATATGTATTATACTTACAGTTTCTGGGTAGCGAATTTGTTGTCGATTGCCTTGACAGCTACGTAAGCCAAGTTCAGGGTAGGAGTGTCAACGTTGTACTTTTGGGCCATCCTGACTGCGTGGCCAAGGATGACTTCGACTTCTGGTCTGCGTCCAGCGTCGACGTCCATTTTCATTGAGGAACCAAAGGTGACTTTTCTAGACATGGCGTTTTCAAAGAGCTCATCAGTCAGGTTGGAGGAGACGTTGATGCCCTGGGCCTGTGCGACCTTGATAACCTCGTCCATCAGCCGTCTGAGCACCGGTTCGGCTTCTTTAGAGGATCGGACAATACTGTGGACGTCATATGATGTGATGGCAGTGATTGAGTTCCAGCATGCGTTCCAAACGACCTTTTCCCATCGTTTTCGCAGGATTTCTTCGACAATCTCATATTTCCCACCTCCCTTTTCGATCAGACCAGCAAAGTCCTCGATTGCCTTCTTATCAGTTTCGGTTCCACCTGGATACGAACCCATAGTGAGGTAGTCCGCAGCAGTCTGGACAACGAGACCAGGGGCCTCCTGGCCGGCACCAGTCCACGAAACACACGTAATGACCGAGTTCTCGGGATACCTCTCCTTGAATGGCTCCTCCGCTCCAACACCATTCTGAATAATCACAATGGTGGTATGACCGGGTGTAATAACATCAGTCAAAACCTCTGGAAGCCCTGTTGGATCCAATGCTTTGTTCGCGCACACCACAAAATCATACTTCCCCTTGGCTTCCGCTGGAGTTTTAAAGACACCATGTGGCTTGACTACTTGCTCGCCATGATCCAGTGTCTTCAGCTTCAACCCATTGGCTTTCACAGCCTCATAATTTGACCGGGCGACTACAGAAACCCGACACTCCCCGGATCGGTCGAAAATAAACGAATAAAATCCGCCAATGCTACATTCCAGTTAGCCTCTCATGTAATGTTTCCTGTGACAAACAAATCAACTGTCTACCCCATGGCATGTCCAAAATACTAGTTGTGGGTTAGGTTTGCAGGGCCAGCCGCCTGCACCCCCGTGGCTCTGCGAGGCTTCGATGAATAGAGCACTACCAACACTACGCATACCCTCGAGCGAAGCGAGCCCAAAGGGTATGAGGGCGTGCCGCCAGAAAACTACCCCTGATTGGGGGACGGACCTCCGCACCCCCATGGCTCTCCAAGGCTTCAACGGATATATCACCACCCATGACCTCGAGCAAAGACTGAATTGACTTGGACGTCTTCTTTTTGTGGAAAAGTGTTGACCTGATCTCCAGGAGGCCGTCTCATACTCAAACCTCGGCGAAGGAGACCTGGGATCTGGGGGTGTGCCCCCCAAAGAATCCACTAGTACAGTACTGATCCGATGAAGGCCAGGTAGTCAGACAGCGTGAGCTGGCTCCGCGATGGTTGGAGTGAAGAGGGTCACAATGGAAAAAGATCTTACCTTCCTAAGCCAAAAAGTAGTACGTCTTGCATGATGAAATGTTAGTTCTGAGCTCTGATTATTCGTGGGGCGTGGCGTGGGACAGTCTTATATATGGTTATGCTTTTGCCCCCACGCGCGGGGCATTCCCCGCGGAGTACCTCTCATGCGGGGGGAAAGCGTGGGATGAACTATATATATCGATGGATGGAACCACCAAGTGACTTGGATTAGACAAGTAAATAGGATGGCCAAAGTTGTGTGTGTTAAGGACCTGGAGGAGCGGAGCAAGTCTGCGTCTCGCAGCGTATATGATTTCTGGAACAGCGGTGCCAACGAGCTTATCACGCTGCGGGAGAACGAAGAGTGCTTCAACAACTACCGTATCCGTGGTCGAGGTCTCGTTGATGTGTCCAAGGTGGACTTGAGATCAAAGCCGCTGTTTGGCAGGCGTTACGACATGCCTATTGGTATTGCCCCCTGTGCCCATCATCAGCTAGCCACCACCGACGGGGAGATCGCCACTATCCGAGCCTGTGAAAAGAACGGCTGGCCTCTGGCACTAAGCAGCTTTTCTTCCAAGTCTGCTGCCGATGTCAAAGCATCAGGGCCCAATTCTGCGGTCTTTTTCCAACTTTACGTCTTCCAGAACCGACAGACGACCGAAGAGCTCATCAAGCGGGTCGAAAAAGCCGGCTATAAAGCCATTTTGCTGACGATTGACACTCCGTATGTGGGGCAACGCTATGCGGACATGCATAACAAGTTCCAATTGCCAGATCATCTCAAGATGGGGAATTTTGAGGGACTCAATGTGGCAAATCCCACCGAACGCAGTGGGCGCACTTCTGCACCGACCAACAACGTGATTGACCCATCACTGAGCTGGGTCGAGACCATCCCGTGGCTCAGGGCCAGAACGAACCTTGAAATCTGGGTCAAGGGTGTGGTCACCGCCGAGGACACCGAGCTGGCTCTTCAAGCAGGCGTCGACGGAATCTGGGTCTCCAACCACGGCGGTAGACAGCTCGACTCTGCAGTTCCGTCCATTGAGGCTCTCCCCGAGGTTGTGGCCGCAGCAAAAGGCCGCATCCCCATTCATGTCGATGGCGGAATCCGCCGAGGCGGTGACATCTTCAAAGCACTTGCCCTTGGCGCAGACTTTGTATGGGTCGCACGTCCCGCGCTGTGGGGGCTCCTCTATGACGGACAGGCCGGAGTTGAACATATGCAAAGGCTACTGTTTGATGAGTTCAAATTAGTAATGGCCCTTGCCGGAACACTATCTATCGAACAAATCAACGAAAACTCCCTCCTAAGAATATGGCCTCGACCACAACGCGTCACAAAACTATAGCAAACATATTTGACTACTAATGAATAACTTTTTCTATGAAGTCCTCAAACCCCTACGATCGGCTTCGCCGAGTTTGGAGAGAAAAGGATTTCATAAAGGGGGGAAAAGCACCCCTATATATACTTTTCTGCCCTATCCCGGATTAAGTAAGCAACCTCAAAACGTCTAATTATTTCTTGGGGCACGCCCCCAAACCCCCAGAGTCGGCTTTGCCGAGTTACGGGCTAGTGAACATTCTGCGAAATAGAAAAACGTCTTTGCTTCTTTTCTGGAAAGAAGTCATTCTTTGCGAAGCCTTGTTTCAGGACACACCCCCAAACCCCTCGCGTCCACTTCCTTGAGGTAGGGGTCAGCAAACCTTTTGCTTCGCTGAACTAAGGCTTGTGCTTCCTCTGGAAAGACGAAGACCACATG
>JAJMDO010000194.1:0-35880 GCA_030573635.1 Blastobotrys ciferrii
TTTTTTTTTTTTTTTTTTTTTTTTGGTTTTAGGGGGGAGTGGGGCATGAGTCGGCTTCGCCGAGGTTCGGAGTCAAAGACATAGCCCTCTGCGAAGCAAAACAAATACTTTTTCACTTATTTTCTGGGAAAAGAAAACCTATTGGTTGTTCTTTGTATTCGTATCTGAAGTTGTACTCTATGAGATGAGACGTTTGTTTTAGTGATTGGGTTTTCGGAATGATACGAGATGCTTACGTAAGCTGGATCATACATGCATGAGCAACAGGGGTTGTGTTTCAAAAGCATTAACTGTCGACGTTCACAGCAAACTTACTTCTTCTGTGTGATTGCTATAATTATAATTCTGTAAAAAGATACACTCGCGCGAAGTGAGTCCTAGAAAAACACAATTGGGTTAGGTATTGCAGGGGGCCAGCCCCCTGCACCCCCGTGGCTCTGCGAGGCTTCAACGAATAGATAGAATAGAACAATACCCATAACTTCGAGCGAAGCGAGCCCAGGGGGTCTGGGGGCGTGTCCCCAGAAAACCATTTAAATTTATTTCTTTTTTCTTTTTTTGACAAAGGGTCAGCGCCTACCCTCGCTGACCTTTTGCGAAATTTTACGCAGGTATGTCGCACATGAGTGAACTTACAGTGTTCTGCATGATCTAGATGCAACAGTTGACTGCTTGCTATATAATAAAGCATAGTAACAATCCCTGTAAACCTGGTAATGCCATGTCCATTGCTAATTTCTCACGGGCAAACTTCGGTGTAAAAGTTCAATGTTGAGATATATAGAGAAGCAACACATGTGAAGCGAAATTAACAATCAGCTTTGCTCATTATTAAGTTAAACTTCTGATAGGTCGCCAATTTACAGTAAACTTGCGTAAGTCTTACACTTGACAGTGTTGTCATGGCAACAGTGCTCCGAACAATATCTTGCCTTGGTTGGTGGACGTTGTAATTCATATAAAGGAGTTTAAGCCCAGTGAAAACATTATCCAAAATCCGTAAAGCGGACCCTATATCCCTACGACGTGCCCCAGGAATCAATAAATTAGAAGTGTACTCAATTCTTAGACTTCAATGATATCGTTGCCATGGCAACAGAACCAGAAGCTGTATCCAGATTCAAAACAGCAGTTCATACCCGAAATCCGCGAAGCGGACCCAGGGGGTCTGGGGGCGTGCCCCCAGAAGCCAATTGATCGTGATATCGATGAAAGTTAACTGTGGTCGGGTCGGGTCAGGGTCGTTGGCCGGGCTTAGCACGTGATTACGTCAGCATGCATGTGCATGAGCATGTGGGAAGTAGGGTTAGGGGTCGTGGACACGATAAGGGTCATTGAGGGATCATCAGCATCTTATCAAAGGAGTCATAGTGATAGAGGCAGCATGAGCAGCGTAGAATCAAACGGTAGCGGGCGCAGTGTTGAGGACGAGTCTTTCAAGAGTCCGCTCTGGGTGCGACGAGAGTCGTTCCTTAGCCGAGCAATGTTATCCAACGATGTTCACCAAATGTACGAGATCGGCAGGACAGAAGACGGCAGCATGAAGTACAACGTGAGCGTCAAGGAGGGTCAGGGTTTTGAGTGGAACCAGGATCTTTTTGTCTCCAAGTACTATCAGAAAACTGCTAAACTGCAGAATGACCCTGCTAGAAGAGGCTCTGCCGGCAGTCCGGAAGTCCAGGAAATCATCATCTCCGACTCCGAAGAGGACGACATATTCCCTACTGACCTCTAGTTCCTTCGCTTATATCTATAGCTTTTATTTATAATATTAACTCTCATTGATTGCCTTTTTCTTGGGGGCACGCCCCAAACCCCCAGGGTCCGCTTCGCGGAGTTTTGAGTAAAAACCGCGAGTATACGTAAATAATGTCCGCTGTGTTTGTTTGCATAAGGGCTGGTTGTTTACTGCTTCCTCTAAGTTTCATCTCGCGGGTTTTATTTAGTGAGGACTGGATGGAGCTTACTCTTGTTCGGGAGGATAATTACTTTTCCCTCTTGATTCTAAGGTGTAGAAGAATATTAGATAGGTCTATTAATTAAAGGCCAGTAGTTGATTATTTGGGCGGCCGGAGCTATTAAGTTGCATGTGTGGTGTCCACTTGTTGAATGCATGCATGTGTCTAGGTTGTTGATATTTAAATTATATATCTATATATATTGTCGGAATAGCAGCATATATATATATATATATATTGCTATAGCTATATGCTATATATTCACAAAGTCCAGGCCTAGGTCAGAAGATCTAGATCTAGAGTCAAATGTCGACGTCGACAGGAAATATGTTAAATTGCATATGCATGCATATGGTTAATTAATTAAGTATATAATTAACGTTGACAAGATCTAGATACGTATACTAGCTATATATATAGGAGCGTCGCAAAGCCGGCCAGGGGTCGAATCCTAGCCCCGGCCCGAAGTACTGTTCTGCGGGACACACTCAAGACCCTCAGAGCCCGCTTCGCTGAGCTCTGGGTACTGATTCTTCTTTCTATTCGTCGAAGCCTCGCAGAGCCACGGGGGTGCAGGGGCTGGCCCTCCTGCAAAACCCAATTAACCCAGAAGTGTTTCCCAAAGAATATACCTTGTAAATATTTCTATGCATGCCTCACAGGGCCAACGTTTTGGTTGCTTTTCAAAGAAGAAAAAAATTTTGCCGAAAAAGAGGGTCCTCTACTTGTACCTCTCATAATCCGCGAAGCGGACCCAAGAGGCCAAAAAGTTGCCGAACTTGGTTAATTAGAGATGCATACATGCAGGAGAAGCCTTAATCAAAAGATAGAAGCCATGACAACGGAGAACTTGGCTAATCAAAACCCAAGTTTGGCCAAGTGGGTATTTATATGTCAAAAGGGCACAATTTTGTTTAAACGCACGCTGCAGAGGATGGGAGTAGAGGAATTTGCTCTGATGACGATTGAATACGGGGATGGGAGGTCACGTGTGGAGAACAGACATTCGTTTGAGCTTCTTGAGGGGAGCACTAGGCACATGGAGGGGATACCATCTGGGCCTATTGGGGAGATAGAGCAGAGCGTTCTAATGCGTGTCTTCAAGGAGAACAAGCACAAGACACGTCTAGTGAACTTTGTTGATTTCGCTCGTTTTGTTAATGACCCCATCTTGTTCCCGGAATGTAAAAAGCTTCTTCTTAACTTCCTGCTTTGCTGCGACCGGGATAGAGGACCTCAGAAGGAGTTCAACCTATACCTGGGCTACGGTTCCTACTACTACATGCCGTTCAAATCGATAGAGCCAGTCGTTCCTACGCTGGGAAATCTCAAGGACCTCATGTATGCATATCTGTCTATTGACAAGATGCCTGCGACACAGGGAGGCAACAACTCGGTGCTGTATCTAGGCGAAAACATACATGGCCTGCAATTGGACCTCGATGAAACGGAGCATATTCCCTCCGAATGGATGGTCAACAGCATCCGCACGTTGCTCATCAGGAGCGCCTGTCCCCGACGCCATTTCAATCAACTCGCCGAACACGTCCAGAAAGGAGACCTGGACAGCCTTCGCGTTATCCAAGTCATCAAGGGCCCCAAAATGGACCCTAAAGACCTTGAAACCCTTACACAGAGTCTCAAACAAAAACTCTACAACATAGAATCCGAACGCCAAACCGACAACAAAATCACAACACTTATGGATCCTATCGGTAGGAAAGAGACTAACTAAAAAACCCTTACTAACCCTCTGCTACTTGAAGGCATTCTTACAGGCCGAATTTGTTCTTTTTCAGAAAAGAACCAAAAGCGTTAGCTCTGCGAGGCTTAAACGAGTGCAAAACACTTCTTATGGCTGGTGTCCTGATTTACAGGTTTGTGTTCTGCATGACCGTTTAGTTAATTTAATACTATAGCTAGCTTAGCATTAACATTCCCCCTCCCAAACCTCCAGGGTCAACTTCGCGGAAGTTAGGTCTGATCATGATATGACTTGTAGCGTACCGTTGTTGTGGCAGCGACACAGTAATCAGGCAGACTTTCTGCGAAGCTGAACAATCCTTTTCGCTTTTTCTTCTGAAAATGAAGAAAGTTTACTAAAGCAGCTGTCTTTCTTTCTTTTTTTTTTTTTTCTTTTTTGTTTTTTTTTGGGGGGGACATGCTCCCAGACCCTCAGAACTCGCTTCGCTCGAGTTCTGGCTAGTGGTTTGTTGTTTCTATTCGTTGAAGCCCCGCAGATCCACAGAATACAGGGGGCTAAACTTATCCCAGAATAGCCTTTCTGGGGGCACGCCCCCAGACCCCCTGGGCTCGCTCCGCTCGAGATTATGGGTAGTGGTTTATTCTTTCTATTCGTTGAAGCCTCGCAGAGCCACGGGGGTGCAGGGGGCTGGCCCCTGCAAACCTAACCCAGAACTGGTTTTCTGGGGGCATGCCCCCAGACCCCCAGGGCTCGCTTCGCTCGAGTTCTGGCAAGTGGTCTGTTCTTTCTATTCGTTGAAGAAGCCTCGCAGAGCCACGGGGGTGCAGGGGCTGGCCCCCTGCAAATGCTAACCCAGAAAGGCTTCCCAACGGGTGTGATGAATAAAAAGTCATAGTGTGTTAATTAGGCTTGTGTCGTTTAGTGTTACGATCGTTTTCGATGCTGGATAGTTCCATTTGTCGAACGAGGAGGGAATATATGGCCTGCTCGACCTTCATGAGGGAGCTATTGAGGGTGGAGACCTTTTTACCCCATTCCTTCATACCGAGGACTTTTTCAGCGTCGCGTTCTCCGAGTACTTGGGCGGAAGACTGGAATTCCCGGAGGGTTTCCAGTATTTGTAATGCGATTTTGGACGGTTGTCGCGTATCCTGCTTGTTATCTGATAGATGGGCGATGGCATATCGCATCAATTCACCAGTCAAGTCCATCAAGCCCAATAAATAAGTAGCTGGTGTTACAAGAACATCCGGAATGGTCTCTTGAACATCCTTTAATGGAATAATTTGGCGATGCAATAGATAGTGTCGGAACGATATGGCTTCAATATACTCCTCAATGGATCCAGAAAACTGCCGCGCATATCGCCATTGATTCTTCTCCCCAGTTATGTCCTCCCGGACGCTTTCAATTCGCTCCTTAATCTCGTCGAGATGTGTTTTCACAGTCTCATCGGTCTCGATAGACTTCGAATCGTCGCAATCCTTGATCCGCTGCAGGGCGAAAATCACCTTCTTACTGCTAGCAGTCACATCCCGACTGGCCTTAATCACCCTCTCCCGCTGATTATGGTAATTATCCAACTCCTCCCGGAACCCACTGAACAAGCTCTGAATATCCACACTCATGCTCACTCGCAATAAATGCTCTTCAATCCTCCCAACGCGCTTCAAATTAATGTGAACCTTTCACACATCCCACTCTTAGATATCTAAAGATGCTTTTTTCTTTGAATCGATAGTTTTCTGGGGGCACGCCCCCAGACCCCCTGGGCCCGCTTCGCGGAAGTTCAGGTGCAATTTATAAGCTTTGGGGTTCCGAATCAAAACATTAGACTCCCGAGCTTTTGCTTCCAGGGTGGGTTTATTCTCTTGTAAAAAAAAAAAAAAAAAAAAAAAAAAAAAAAAAAAAAAAAAAAAAAAAAAAAAAAAAAAAAAAAAAAAAAAAAAAAAAAAAAAAAAAAAAAAAAATTAGAAAGAGTTTCTATTAGTTTGTTGGAGCCTCGCAGAGCTAACGCTTTTGGTTCTTTTCTGGAAAAGAACAAACTCATCGAGGGTAGGTCCAAAAGCTTCTATTAGTTGAGGCTTCGCAGAGCTAACGTGTTTGGTCTTTACTGGAAAAGAACGAACCCATCAAGGATAGGTCCGAAGGGTTTCTATTAGCCGAAGCCTCGCAGAGCCAACGCTTTTGGTTCTTTTCTGGAAAAGAACAAATCCATTAAGGATAGGCCTAAGGGTTTCTATTACTTGAAGACTCGCAGAACTAACGCTTTTGGTTCTTTTCTGGAAAAGATCAAATCCATTGATAGGTCCTAACGGTTTCTATTAGCTGAAGTCTTTTCTACCCCAACATCCGCGAAGCGGACCCAGGGGGTCTGGGGGCGTGCCCCCAGAAAATCACTCAACTAAGTTAACTTAATTAGGTCTATTGGGTTAGGGTTGCTGGAAGGGAGGCCGGGTAATTGGGAGACGCGTGGTGCGTGGTGTGTGTGTGTGGGAGTGAAATTCCAGGATTTTCTACGTAGAAGGTACAGAGGATAGAGTAGAAGAGGATGTCGTCTGTGCAGTTATTGAATCCGAAGGCGGAGAGTTTGCGACGACAGCAGGCGCTGAATGTGAATATCAGTGCTGCGCAGGGGCTGCAGGGGGTGCTGGCCTCCAATTTGGGGCCAAAGGGCACCATCAAGATGCTTGTGGACGGATCTGGCAACATCAAGCTGACGAAGGACGGCAAGGTGCTGCTTTCTGAGATGCAGATTCAGAACCCCACTGCGGTGATGATTGCTCGGGCAGCCACTGCACAGGACGAGGTGACTGGTGACGGCACGACGTCGGTTTGTTTGTATGTCGGGGCCCTGCTCAGGGAGGCGGAAAGATTTGTGTCGGAGGGCATGCATCCACGGCTGATCACAGAGGGATTTGAGGAGGCCCGTACTGCTACGTTGGACTTCTTGAACCAGTACAAACGAAGCGTGGAGATTGATAGAGAGCTGTTGCTGGCGGTGGCGAGAAGTTCGGTGGGAACCAAGGTTCGATCGGAGTTGGCCCAGGTGCTGACGCCAATTGTGGCCGATGCGGTGCTCAGCATCCATGAACAGGGCAAGCGATTGGACCTGCACATGGTCGAGATCCAGAAGATGCAGCATCGCGCGGGGACCGAGACCCGATTGGTGAAGGGGCTGGTGCTTGACCACGGAGCCCGACATCCAGACATGCCCAAATACGTGGAGAACGCACATATCCTCACCCTGAACGTGTCGCTGGAGTACGAGAAGTCCGAGGTCAACTCGGGCTTCTTCTACTCGAGCGCGGAGCAGCGGGAGAAGCTGGTTGCGTCCGAACGCGAGTTTGTCGACGACAAGGTCCGCAAGATCGTCGACCTGAAGAACGAGGTGTGCAAGGAGGGCGAGGGCTTTGTGGTCATCAACCAGAAGGGCATTGACCCCATGTCCCTGGACGCATTGGCCAAGAACGGCATTCTCGCCCTTCGTCGGGCCAAGCGAAGAAACATGGAGCGGCTGCAACTGGTCTGTGGCGGCGTGGCGCAGAACTCGTGCGACGACCTGACCCCAGACGTTTTGGGCTGGGCCGGAAGGGTGTATGAAGAGACCCTCGGTGAGGAGAAGTACACTTATGTGGAGGACGTTAAGGATGCAAAGAGTGTGACGATCCTGATCAAGGGTCCCAACGCACACACCATTGCACAGATCCAAGATGCTGTTCGCGATGGTCTTCGGGCCTGTTCCAACGCAGTGGGCGACCAGGCAGTCGTTCCAGGTGCTGGCGCGTTCCAGATCGCAGCCTACAAGAACCTGATGGATAACCATTGCAAGGGCCGACACAGGGCTGGCATCGAAGCCTTCGCTAACGCCCTGCTCGTGGTCCCCAAGACCCTGGCGTCTAACGCCGGGTACGACACCCTGGAGACCCTCTCCACCGCCCAAGACGAGCTGGAAGACGCCGGCGAAAACCCCGTCGGCATCGACCTCGCGTCGGGCGAGCCAATGGACCCAACCGTCGAAGGCGTCTACGACTCCTTCAGAGTAATTCGCAACTCCGTGGCCTCCGCAACCTCCATCGCCTCAAACCTCCTGCTTTGCGACGAACTCCTCAAGGCCGGAAGATCCTCCCTAAAACAGTAATGTAATATAAATATACCTCTTGATCCACTCCAATCTCCACCTGATCTTTAAGGTCCGGAGTCCTCCCCCCCACAAAAACTACATCTGGGTTAGGTTTGCAGGGGGCCAGCCCCCTGCACCCCCGTGGCTCTGCGAGGCTTCAACGAATAGAAGAAGAAAACATTACCCATAGCTTCGAGCGAAGCGAGCCCTGGGGGTCTGCGGGCGTGCCCCCAGGGAAACTACTACTGGGTTAGGTTTGCAGGGGGCTAGCCCCCTGCACCCCCGTGGCTCTGCGAGGCTTCAACGGATAGAAAGGAACCCACATTTGACATTTAATCAGTTTATTATAGAGTCGCCAGAAAGGAAGCCTTACCCATAGCTTCGAGCGAAGCGAGCCCAGGGGGTCTGGGGGCGTGCCCCCAGGAAACCACTTGGGTTAGGGTTTTGCAGGGGGCCAGCCCCCTGCACCCCCGTGGCTCTGCGAGGCTTTTTTCAACGACTAGAAAGGATAGAATTCTACCCATAGCTTCGAGCGAAGCGAGCCCTGGGGGTCTGGGGCGTGCCCCCAGCAAAAGCAATTCTGGGTTAAGTTATTTTGATAGAGAAAACGCTCGAGTTCTTTATGATTGTTTTGAATCTGTCATGTAGAGAACCAGTTTAACGGTTAGTGGACCTCATTGCGCAACATGTTTTGATTCGTTGCTGGGAGATGAAGAAAATAGGCCATCAGATTGATTTTTGATCGATGTAAGTACGCTTTTGAAGGGGAGTCTAGAACACGGGTATAATGTGGGGGATCGGAAGAACGCGGGTATGGACGGAAAAAAGCCGTGCATGCGTCGGCGAACAGCCGGCAAGGGTTCAGTTACCCCACTGTCGGAAACCGAGATCACAATGTTAAATACACCTGTTGGTTTGGCAAAACTTCATTTTTGTAGTAGCTGGGCCTAAAATGGTGCATTTTTCACTCCGCACAAAGTTCGTTGAAACCCGTTGCCCCTCTCTGAGACACTCTTATGCGGGATGAGTGAAAACGCGTCACGACGCGATCGACGCAACTGTAAGTTGAATGATTGACAACGTAAAACCTGTCTCACCCATCCACATGGATCTTCTTCCTTTACGAGGTATAAATCTTAAGAAATTGAGAAACCTCCAGTTGAACTGCTTGTCCTTTGGCCCTGAAACAATGCAATTGGCTGCCTTGAACAAAACTAAAACTACAGTTTTGATTCGTAAACGTTTTGTTTTTAAAAAGAATCAATATTACATCTGCGAGGCTCCGAGTTCTTCAAGTGGATTGTTCTTTTTAAAAAAAGAACCAAAAACATTAGCTCTGCGAGGCTCCGAGTTCTTCAAGTGATTTGTTCTTTTTAAAAAAAGAACCAAAAACATTAGCTCTGCGAGGCTCCGAGTTCTTCAAGTGATTTGTTCTTTTTAAAAAAAGAACCAAAAACATTAGCTCTGCGAGGCTCCGAGCTCTCCAAGTGGTTCTTTTTAAAAAGAAACAAAAACATTAGCTCTGCGAGGCTCCAATTTGTCGAATTGTTTACTTTGAAAGGGAAATATCCAGAACCAAACCGTGGCCAATCCGTTTAACATTAATACAAGGGTCTTTCATTTCCAGTTAGTCGTCAAAGCTCACAATTGACCGAAAGCTTTTAAATGCCGCCGTTTGAGTCCAGAAAAACCTGTCAAACCCACAATCCACAACTTTCAGACCCCAGCCGGTTCCAAACTCTCTCACGGGCCCTCCGCGAAGCAGAACCACGGAGCCAGCCCCCTGCAAACCTAACCCAGTAGTAGTTTCCCTGGGTGCACGCTCCAGGGACCCTCTGAGCTCGCTTCGCTCGGGGTTATGGGTAGTGTTTTCTTCTTCTATTCGTTGAAGCCTCGCAGAGCCACGGGGGTGCAGGGGGCTGCCTTCCTGCAAACATAACCCAGTAGCAGTTTCCCTGGGCTCGCTTCGCTCGAAGCTATGGGTAAAGTTCGTTGAAGCCTCGCAGAGCCACGGGGGTCTGGGGGCTGGCCCCCAGAAAACTAATCCTTCGACGTTTCAGATCCATCAGTACCACTCTCATAGACCTTTGGCGAAGGGGATCTAGAGGCGTGCCCAAGAAGCTAGTTGAATCATGTTGAACTATGTTAGGAAATGAAACTGTGGTAGGATTGATCGACGGAGCACCGAAAAAATATCGGAGTCCGTGGGATTAGGCGTGGAAGAACACTACATTTGAGAGAGATAGGGAAGAGTTAGTGGATTATGTTTGTTAGATAAAAAGAAGGGTGCTGATATGGTATCTGGGGAGGACTGATAAGGATTTATATACGGAGGGGCTGGATTGAGCGATGGCCCAAAATCGGAAGTCCACCCGGCTGCATGTTTCAGATGTTATGAATTAATGTATTATGTCAGCGCTGAGTCATGTATGTCTCCCCCTCTTCAATGCTCCCCCCGCATTCTTATTTAAGAAGCGATATGCGGGCGTTGCGGGCAGCGTCTTCCGACTTATATTAAGACCACCTTCCGCCGACCCACTGAATCCCAATCTTTTTCTATTCTTCGACACGTCACGTCAGCCACGTCATGACAGCTACTGCCACTGCAACGGCTACAAAGGTCAAGCCCCGGTCGCGGACTGGATGCTTTACGTGTCGCAAGCGCAAGAAACGCTGCGACGAGGTGCATCCCATGTGTGGTGCCTGTTCGCGGCTCAACCTGCCCTGCGAGTATCCCACGCCGGGCCTCGAGCGCAAGAACAAGAAGCGCAAGCAGTCCACTTCGCCCGAGACCGAGTGTCATCACGATTCTAAAAGAAAATCCATTACTACTACTACTAACGACAAAAACGATGCTACGAAAACCACTACTGAAACCCTAACCCCGGCTGACGTTGTTGTCACGGCAACTGACACATTGATCCCCACCACCACGGCTGGGCTTACCCCGCACTCGTCGGCGGGGGCAACGGCTGCTGCCTCGCCGGATCTCACCTCGACCATGCATTCGGGTCTGTTTGACCTGACTGAGTTGCTAGCGGGCGACTCGCCCACGACGCAGAACTTCCTGTCCTGCTTGACGGATGTGCAATCGCCGCCTTCGCTACTGACGTCGTCCCCGACCCCTTGGTACTCGCTGCATCTCGACAACCTGGGGAGTCAGCTCTTCGACTACTTCAGAAACCGACTGGCGCCGCAGATTTGTGTTTCCAACCAGGAATGTAATTCGTTTCTGAACGTCTTTGTGCCCATGGCGCAACGCGATCAGGCGGTGCTTGACTCAATTGTAGCCTGGGCTGGGTTCCACAAAGATAAAGGCAAGCATCAGGACACGGGCCAGTTTTATCTGAACCGTGCGATTCAATCTGTCAAGTCCAAAACACGCGAAGCCAACGATTATACCAATCTGGCGTCCATTCTGCTTATTTGCGCGGGTGAAATCTGCTCCGGAGACGTCACCCATTGGGATAAGCATCTGAGTCTAGCGGCAAGCATCATGCATAAACAGGGAGGTCCAAGCAACTTTGTTCATGACAACACCCTTCGATGGCTTGCGAGCAACTTTGCATATCATGACCTTTTAGCTTCGTCCACCACCGCTCGCAACACGCATTTCCCATCGTCGGAGTACAATGAAATCATGAAGCATGGCTTTGGTCTAGATGCCCTAATTGGCTGCTGTCAACCGCTTTTCCAGATTCTAGCAGAGATTTCCGATCTAGCCGTTTTATCGCAAAAGCTCAATCAGCAAGGTGACACAGTTACCCTCGAACATCTCCGTGAGCTTCGAACCAAGGCCCAGACTATTGAGCACAAACTAGAATGCTGTCATCCAGATCCCCTCGACATGATTGCATTGGACGCGGAGCAGCTTCAACAACAACTGTCCTTGTTTGAAACCTTCCAATTAACTGCCCGGCTTCATCTGCGACAGTCAGTTCTACGTATGAATCCCCGCGCAATCGAAATGCAATGCCTTGGAAAGCAGCTCAACGACACACTAGACCAGGTGCTAGAAACAAAGGTCGAGGGCGGTCTTGTTTTCCCCATGTTCATTGCTGGACTGCATTCTTCCACCCCAGAAGCACGGGACCTCCATCGAGTCCGTTTCAACAAGTACTACGAACGAAACCTTGCACGAAACATCAAACGCGCCCTCATGCTATTAGAGGAGGTGTGGACACGCGACGAATGGGGCTCTAAGCACGTCGACTGGTACAAAATCATCCAAGCCCGTGGCTGGGATATCTGCTTCGCCTAGCTTATTTATAAACCGTCATAGGTCAATCAGAAAACAAAACATGTCCTTCTGTATTACTAATCATTCTTTGTTAACCCTCAGAAAACTAGTGGGTTAGGACTGGCCCCCTGCACCCCCGTGGCTCTGCGAGGCTTCAACGAATAGAAAGTATTGAACATTACCCGTAGCCTCGAGCGAAGCGAGCCCAGGGGGTCTGGGGGCTGGCCCCCAGAAAACCACTACTGGGTTAGGATTGCAGGGGGCCAGCCCCCTGCACCCCCGTGGCTCTGCGAGGCTTCGACGAATAGAAAGAATAGAACACTACCCATAGTCTCGAGCGAAGCGATCCCAGGGGGTCTGGGGGCTGGTCCCCAGAAAACAATTACTGGGTTAGGATTGCAGGGGGGTCACCCCCCTGCACCCCCGTGGCTCTGCGAGGCTTCGACGAGTAGAAAGCACTGAACATTACTCAAAGCCTCGAGCGAAGCGAGCCCAGGGGTGTCTGGGGGCTGGCCCCCAGAAGTTACTTAGGATCCCCTTGGCACTTCGAAGCTTTATTAAATAGAAAGAATGCACCATTAGCCACAACCTCGACCGAAGCGGTCCCAGGGGGTCTTGGGGGAGGGGGGGGGGTTGACAAGCTGAAAATGTGGGTTAGGTTTTGCGCGAAAAATAACGCGCGAAAGGGGTGTGTGTGTTGTCCCATGGAGTGAGCTTAGCAGAAGGGAAGGAAAACCGCGGTATTAATTGGACGGGAGAAGAAATGTCGGTCGAAGGCGTTGTTGGCTTTGACGAAGGACAGAGCTTGCGGGACAAGCAAGTTGGTAAGTTTTTTGGAGGAGTTTTGAAGGGCTGATGCTGATTGAGTGGGTGCGTAGCTGCCATTGAAAAGATGTTGAACTTGAATCAAGACAAGGACGAGGAGGATTCTAAGAATGATCAGAATGTGTGGAAGGTGTTGGTTTTCGACTCATTTGGACGGGACCTGATTTCGTCTGTGTTGAGGGTTAGTGATTTGTTTAAGAACGGAGTGACGGTACACATGCTGTTGAATGCGGATCGATATCCTATTCCTGATGTTCCGGCTGTATATTTTGTCAGTCCTACGGCAGAGAATGTGAAGATTATTGCGAAGGATTTGGCGAATGGGTTGTACGAATCTGCATACTTGAATTTCATTTCACCGTTGCCTCGGGACCTGTTGGAGGATTTGGCTCAGCAGACGGTTTATACGTCCAACCAAATTAGCCAGGTTTATGACCAGTACTTGAACTTTATTGTGTCAGAGCCTAATATCTATTCGTTGGGCATGGAGAATGTGTATTCCAAGCTGGCGAATCCAAAGGTACAGGAGGAGGAAATTCAGGGGATTATCAATCAAATTGTAAATGGGCTGTTTTCGGTTGTTCTGACCTCTGGCTCAATCCCTATTATTAGATGTACACGAGGTAATGCAGCAGAGATGATTGCGCAGAAGCTGGACGAGAAGTTGCGGAACCATGTTTTGAACTCGAGAAATTTGCAACACAATACTGCATCTAAATCAACACAGCAGAATCGACCAGTTTTGATTATTGTGGATAGAAATATCGACCTGGTGTCCATGTTCACACATTCCTGGACCTACCAGTCTCTGATTAACGATGCGTGCGAGTTGAATAGAAACCGAATCACTGTACAGAGCGAGGACGATGAGGGCAAGACTACTCGCAAGTCATATGATTTAGACCCAGACGACTTTTTCTGGGCCAAAAACTCTGGGCTACCTTTCCCCGAAGTTGCAGATAACCTGGATGCAGCTCTCAACAAGTATAAAACAGATGCAAAGGAGATTATGGGCCAGACGGGTGTGAACAATTTGGAGGATGTGAGTCAATTAGATCCGTCCTCCAATGCGCAACATTTACGAACCGCTATCAACTCGTTGCCAGAGTTGACAGCTAGAAAGCAGACAATCGACATGCACATGAACATTGCCACCACCCTGTTAAAGGCTATTGGCGACCGAGGATTGGCTCAGTTGTTTGAAGCCGAGGAAAATGCTACTAAACAAACCAAAGGCACTATCCTTGAATTGATCAATAACCCAGCATTCAAGAACCCTGAAGACAAGCTTCGAATGTTCCTCGTCTACTTTATCATGACAGATAACATACCTACCAGTGATTTGGCGGAATTTGAATCTGCCCTAACCCAGCAAGGGTGTGACCTCAGCGCATTAACGTACATCAAAAGAGTCAAAGAAATCACTCGGATGAACGTCATGAGCGGTTTCAGCTCCACCAACCAAACTTCGCAATCTACCGGTCAGTCTACTGACCTTTTCAAATCTTTCAGTGGTATCACTAACAAGCTAACGGACCGTCTCAAGGACGGTAAGCTTTCCGAAGGCTTTGGTAATCTGATATCCGGAGTCAAGAACCTTCTGCCCACTAGCAAGGATTTAGCAGTAACCAAGATTGTTGAATCCATCCTGGAACCCAATCCATCCAACCCCAGCGCCACAGACGACTATTTATACTTTGATCCTAAAGCCACACGCGGCTCCCTAACACGACCACCCAAACGCGACAGTTATGATGAAGCCATAATCTTCACTGTCGGTGGCGGTAACTACTATGAGTATGGTAACCTTCAGGATTGGGTTGCTCGCACTGGTGGAATCAAAAAAGTCATCTACGGAAGCACCTCCTTGTGCTCTCCATCCAAATTTGTCGCCGAATGCGCAAACCTCGGTTCCTCTTAATTTATATACTAGATAATACAACAAACCTGTACTAAAACACACCTTGTTACATACTCTCTGATTTCGACAAAGCCAACACAATATCAATTCGTTTAGCAGAATTAATGCTTTTGCTTCTTTTCTAGAAAAGAAACCTGTTCAGCGTGCCCCCAGACCCCCAGAGTCGGCTTCGCCGAGGGTTGGGTCAACAAACCTTCTGCAAAGCAGAACTAACGCTTTTGCTTCTTTTCTGGAAAGGAAGAAACAAAGAACAATACATTATACCACGAGAGCTCGCAGAGCGTTCCCTTTTGGTTCTTTTCGGAAAAATAACGAGTATAGACACGGTAGAAGTGTTCAGAGTTGGAGAGACCCGTGTTGGATCCGTGAGTCCGAGAAATTCGGATCGACTACGGTCCGCGGGCCGGCGAGCCGAGGGGCACCCCGCATCCCACCTTGAGTATATAAGTGCACGATATTTAATTGGAAGGCTGAAGGAGTCACACATATATTGAACATGAGTGATAGGTTTGCTTCTAGACGATCGGTTGTCCATTCCAAGAAGGGTATTGTGTCCTGTACACAGCCGCTTGCAGCAGCTGCTGGTCTCAAGGTGTTGGAAAAAGGGGGTAATGCGGCCATGGCGAGTGTCGCCGTGGCTGCAGCTCTGTGCTCGCTTGAACCAATGATGGTTAGTATTGGGGGTGATGCTTTTGCTATCTTTTATGAGAATGCCACTAAAAAGCTGCATGGGATTAATGGGTCCGGTCGAACTCCCAAGGCTGCTAGTATAGATTTATTGAAAAAGTCGGGAGTTAAAGGCCCACGAATTCCTCAGGATAGCATTCATTCTGTGACTGTTCCTGGTGCTGCTGCTGCTTGGGTTGATGTCTATGAAAAATGGGGTAACGGCAAGGTGTCCTTAGAGGAGGCGCTTGAGCCAGTAGCCCAATTGGCTGAAAAGGGCCATCCGATCTCCCATGTTAGTGCCCAGCTGTGGGCCAATGATGCTGAAAAACTTTTGAAGACTTCTAAGAATGGCGTTGATTTGTTGAATTCTGAAAAGAAGGCGCCTAAGGAAGGTGAGCTCTTTGCGAATAAGCCCTATGCCCATGTTTTGCGAAAAATCGCAAAAGAGGGCAAAGATGGCTTTTATAAAGGTGAAGTTGCCGAAAACATTGTCAAAATTGTCGACGACATGGGTGGTGTTATGACCCTGGAGGATCTTGCTGAGCACAAGTCGATGTTTGTCGACACGGTGAGCATGGAATTCGCTGGGGTCAAGTTGCAGGAACTGCCACCGAACGGCCAGGGATTGGTAGCTCTTCAAGCATTGGGGATCCTCAAACAGTTGGACAAGGAAGGTAAAATTGACATTTCCAAGTTTGAGCACAACTCGGCTGATTATCTGCATGCACTGATCGAGACTTTGAAATACTCCTTTAAGGATGCCGAGGAGTTTGTGACTGACATTGAAAAGCTAGATTACGACGTCAATGATCTTCTTTCAGACTCGTATCTAGCTGAACGCGCCAAATTGTTCGACCCGAAGAAGTCCAACACTGATTTTGACCATGGGTCGATCAATCCCATGCACAAGACCGATACTGTGTATTTCTCTGTCACTGATGCTGAAGGTAACGCCTGCTCCTTCATCAACTCTGTCTACGGAGGCTTTGGAAGTGCCATTGTCCCCGACAACTGCGGATTTGTCCTTCAAAACCGAGGCTGCAACTTCAACTTGACTGAGGGCACTCGAAATGTTTACGCCCCAAGCAAGCGACCTTATCATACCATCATTCCAGCCATGATCACCAACCCTGATGATAGCCTCTACGCCTCTTTTGGTGTCATGGGCGGTTTCATGCAACCCCAAGGACACATTCAAGTCCTAAGCAACCTGCGTCTCTTCGGATTGGACCCACAACAGGCCCTTGACTCACCACGAATCTGCCTATATGCCGACACTGACTACAAGGATGAAGGCCTAGGACCAGACAGTCCAATTTCCACTCAAAATCGTTGCGTGGTCGGCATTGAAGAAGGTATCCCCGACGATGTCGTTAAGGAACTCGAAAACCGAGGCCATAAGGTCAAAGTTCTCAAGGGACTCCACAAACGCAGCCTCTTTGGTCGTGGCCAAATCATCTGTCGAAACAATGAAACCGGCGTCTTCAGCGCAGGTAGTGATCTAAGAGGCGATGGTGCTGCAGTCCCTCAAATCTAATCAATATCCATCAACTTGATTTATTCTTTTGGGGCCAGCCCCAGACCACGTGGCCCCTCTTCCCGGGGATTTGGAGTGTTAGTATCCTTCTTTTTCCAGAAAAAGAAGCGAAAAGCGTTTGTACTGCTCCGCAGAAAACACCAACTCATCCGCGGCGCAGATCCACCTGGGTCTGACGACTTGTCCAATAAATGCTTTAATACAATTTCTTCTGGGGGCACGCCCCCAGACCCCCAGAGCTCGCTTCGCTCGAAGCTATGGGTAGTGTTCCGTACTTTCTATTCGTTGAAGCCTCGCAGAGCCACGGGGATGCAGGGGCTAGCCCCCTGCAAACCTAACCCGGTATATTAGTTTCTGGGGGCACGCCCCCAGACCCCCAGGGCTCGCTTCGCTCGAAGTTATGGGTAGTGTTCTGCGCTTTCTATTCGTCGAAGCCTCGCAGAGCCACGGGGGTGCAGGGGGCTAGCCCCCTGCAAACCTAACCCAGTACATTAGTTTCTGCTTGCAACGTTCCGTTGTCAGCCTCGCATAGCGTTCCCTTTTTGTTCTTTTCGGGAAAAGAGCAAAAAAATGCTATATAGAGTAGTGCTAGTTGATATCATTAAACTAAGTAAATTATGAAAGGAATTTGGATTCGTTTTGGACGATTGAGGCGGACCGTTTTGCGTCGAGGAAGAGGGACTCGACTTCCTCTACGTCGGAAACGGAGATTTCCTGACGATTTTGGGCTCTGGCTAGAACAAAAGCTGGGGCCAGCAATTGGAGTGCATAACGTAGAGAGGTCTTTATACCGTGTGAGGCGAGCTTGTCTAGGGCAGCAGGTTCGCATGGAGAGGCCTCGATTCGAGAACGCATTTCGATGATGGTTCGAACTTCCTCGGAGTTGTATGGGAGGGTTCGAACGATGAGTAGGCGGTCCACGAGATCAGATGGAATACCGTGGGCCGACTGGATGTCGTCGGTTCCTCGGATGGTGGTCATGCCTCTGTTGGACGCCAAAATGACAATTGGCGAAATGTTGGATTCTAGGGCTCGGTTGAGATAGGTGAAACATTCAATGTCAAGCATATGAACTTCGTCAATAAATAAAACGCCAGGAATCAACTCGGCAATGCCCTGGTCAATGTATCCCTGGACAACCTTGTTGATTTCCTGTCGCAGCTTGTCGGTGATCTCGGTCTTCTTGGGCTTCATGAGCTGGCCCATCATGGACATAATGTCCTGTCCGCCCTGTGGACGGGCGTTGGCCACATCAAGATCGTGCAGGGTAACGTCCTGCACAATCTCCTTCTTCTTGTGCACGTCGCCCTTGGGCAGAGGCACGTACTCCTCGGCCTCAAGGTCGAACTCCGTGGCGTAAGTATCAGACCGACCCACGCGCTTCACCGCGCCGGTGTTGGCCTCTATGTATATAACATCACCCACCGCCACCTTCTCCTTCTGAATGCTCTCGTATATACTTGGGTCTAAGCGCAACTGCTTGGTGCCCTTTGAACTCTTCAGACCCACAACCACGTGGTTGATAGTCTTTCCATAGCCGCCCAACGGGTTTTCGGTCTCTTCAGGCGTCAGCTCCGTCACCTCACCCTCGTAGACCTCCTTTGTCTCCTTAATTCGCAGACCAATGGCACGACGGAAGTTCTCCATCAACGCCTCGGTCTTCTTGACCTCCGCGGAGAATATCTCACTGCCCACAATTGGACAGAACGGCACCTTTGGACCCAATTCCTGGGAAACAGCCAAGGCCAGAGCCGTCTTGCCCGTTCCCGGACTACCAGCCAACAAAATGGCCTTGCCAGACAACTTTTTCGCCTTAATCAGATCAACAATCACACCGCACGCCTCACGCGCCTCGCGTTGGCCAATGAACCCATGTTCACTGGGTTTAGCAATCCCCAGCTCATTCAACCCTAGTCCCTTGATATGCGTATGAGCCGCTGTCCTATTATCTGGCGAAGAGCCCTTAATTTCGTTGATTTGCACCATTCTCCTGCTACTCAAAAACGCTAATTTTTCCATCTCCTACTACTATCTCGATCCTTCCCTTCCTCCCAGTCCCAGTTTTACCCACACAAGCGTATCCCTCAGCACATTTCAAACATCCCCCCAGACCCCTTCCTTAAATTATATGCTCAGCGTCTTGATTTTTTTTTTTTTTTATCACCGTCGGTTAAGTTTCTGGGGCAAGCGCCCAGACCCCCAGGGTCGGCTTCGCCGAGTTTTAATTTAGTCTGTATATACAACTAGCCATTATAGCTAGCGCTCAAATATTATATAATTGCCCAGCGGTGCAGCTAGGCGTTAATTATATAAACTATATAAACTATGCTAATTATCCTTGAGCTCATGCAGAATTAAGATCAACCAATTAATCACATGCGCGTATACTCTAGTCCCAGGAAGTAGATTAATTCGCTGACACCCCAAAGATCCATTCTGAATTCCCAGACCCCCAGGGCTCGCTTCGCTCCAGGTTATGGGTAGTGACTATTCGTTGGAGCCTCGCAGGGCCACGGGGGTGCAGGGGGCTGGCCCCCCTGCAAAACCTAACCCAGTAGTGTTTTCCAAATCTCAGCGAAGCCGACTCAGGTGGCCTGGAGGCCCAGATATACGAAGTTTAACTCTGTGGATGAAATCACGAAGTAGGGACTTGTCCTAAGAGGAACAGTCAATCTGAGGCCAGACGATACAATGCTTAATTTCCTAGGAGATCATCCAGGACCCAAAACTCGGCGAAGCCGATCCAGGGGGTCTGGGGGCGTGCTCCCAGAAAATACCCAGATTTTATTATACGTTCTGGTTTGAAGTAAGACCTTCAAAAGGGGGGATGTGAAGATCAGGGGTGTTCTGAAAAATGCGCGGTGGGGGTGTATATCTAAGGCTTGGGTGGATCAACAACACAAATAGCTAACGGCAACGGGGAGGCTTTTATAAGGCACATGAGCGTCCCGAGAGTTTTGGAGAGCTTTCTGGAGAAGCGGGAGGAGCTGGAGAAGGAGAAGGCTACTAGCAAGGCTCGGCCGAAGCCAAAGCCTCGACTACCCAAGAGAAAGGACAAGGAGCCGAAGGACGTTGTTGATTTTGGACACATTTCATCAGTGGACTATAAATATGCAGATATTGTGAATGACGATGTTAGACAGGACCTGGCTGTGTTGCATCATGTGCTTAAGCATTCTAGACGCCTGATAGTGGTCACTGGAGCGGGGATATCTGTATCAGCGGGGGTTCCTGACTTTCGGTCGCAAACGGGCCTATTTACTACCTTGAAAGGTGATCTGAAGCTGAAGAGCTCTGGAAAGGAGATGTTTGATGCCTCTGTTTATCAGGATGGACAGGCCACGTCAAACTTCCACTCGACAGTTAAGGATCTCCACAAACTGTGCAACTCCGCATCGCCAACGCGGTTCCATGAATATCTAAACGAGATTTCAAACGAGGGCCGGTTGGCTCGATTATACACGCAGAACATAGACTGTCTGGATACAAGACTGTCTGGTCTAAGCACAAAGATACCTCTAGAGCGGCCGTGGCCCAAAACGGTGCAGCTGCATGGGACGATAAACACAATGGTGTGCTCCAAATGCCACTGGACGTTACCCCTGCAACCCGATCTGTTCGACACAGAGGAGGTGGGTCAGGTTCCGGACTGTCCCGAGTGTTTGGAGCTAGATGGCGTGCGCAAGGTCGCAGGAAAGCGTACGCAGGGCGTAGGCAAGTTGCGACCTCGCATTGTGCTGTACAACGAGGGCAATCCCGACGCAGAGGCAATTGGGTCTGTATCAGAATTCGACCTCAACTCCAGACCTGACGGCCTAATCGTGGTTGGAACCACCTTAAAAATCCCCGGAGTCAAACGCATCGTCCGGGAAATGGCCCAAGCAGTTCATGCGGCAAAAGGTGCTGTGGTCTGGATGAACATAGACGATCCGCCACAATTCTACAACATGAAGGAATTTGAAAATACATTTGACCTCATCGTCAAGGGCGACTGCCAAATCATACCCCAACTAATCGAAGACTACGATCAAGAAAAACAGCAAATCGCCCACGAAAAAGAACAACTCAAAGAACAACGCAGACAAAAATCTCTCACCAAAAAGACCCAGACAAAGGTCTCGGACACGTTCAAAATCTCCAAACCGTCCCAACAACCAATCAAAAAGGAACAATCGCCCGCTAAAGTCGAATACACTAAGAGCGACCTTAACTACATTTTGCATAATTAATAATAACTCTTTACTTTCTATATACTGGGGCATGTGCCCACACCCCATTAAAGCGAAATGGAACTAATTCTGGGAGCGCGCCTCCAGACCCCCAGGGTCGGCTTCGGCGAGGGTTGGGTCAATTCTATTATTTCTATTTGAGCTCATCAAACGCCCTATAGCTAATTTTGGTCCTTTTCAAAGAACCACACCGCAGCACAGAGATTGAAGGCTCGCAGAGCTCTTTTTTGGCTCTTTAAAAAAAACATCAACCATTTTTTAAGCCTTTACTGGGGGCACGCCCCCAGACCCCCAGGGTCGGCTTCGCCGAGGGTTGGGTCACTTCTATTGTTCCCACCTGAGCTCACTGTGCCTATATCTAATATTCTGGTCCTTTTCAAAGAACCACATCACAACACAGAGATTGAAGGCCCGCAGAGCTCATGTTTTTGGTTCTTTTTAAAAAGAACATCAACCCATTTTTATGCCTTTACTGGGGGCACGCCTCCAGACCCCCAGGGTCGGCTTCTATTGTTTCTACCTGAGCTCACTATGCCATTAAATGCGCCATAGTAGTTTTTGCCCTTTCTCAAAGAAACACACCTCCACCCAGAGATAAGCCTCGCAGAGCACGTTTTTTGTTCTTTTTTTTTTAAAGAGCAATACCTCAACCCATCTTTTAAGCCTTGCAGAGCAAATGTTTTTGGTTCTGTTATTAAAAAGAACAATACCTCAACCCAACGTTTAAATCTCACTGAGCTAAGGTATGTGGTTCTTTTTTTGAAAAGAACAATACCTCAACCCAGCGATTGAAGCCTCGCAGAGCTAATGTTTTTGGTTCTTTTTTTAAAAAGAACAATACCTCAACCCAGAGATTGAAGCCTCGCAGAGCAAATGTTTTTTGGTTCTTTTTTAAAAAAGAACAGTATAAGAAGGGATTATTGTTTTGTAAGAATTATTGCAAATTGCCTAGGACCTGGAAGACGGTCTTGTGGAAGTCGAGGGTGGACATACCGTTGGCCTTTGCGACGTTGTGGAGAGAGTGAATTGATTGCTGAATGTGTTGGGTCATGGCATTGTTGGAAGTTTGTTGTTGGGCGTCATTATTGTCATCTTCGCCAATGGCAGTTTCCACGGCGTCGTAGCGGTTGTAATAGTCGTCGTCGTTGTCATTGTCTTCGTTCGTATTCGGATCTTCCTCATCTTCCTTCTTGATGGAAACATTGTTGTCGTCTTCCTCCTCATCCTCATTCATGGCCTTGTCGTATTGATCCCAGTAGTCGTCGTCGTCTTCGGACTCACCTTCCCTGTACTCGCTGGGCTGGGACTCGTCGTCTGCGAGGCCCGAGTTCCTCGAGCTGTTGTAAGCTATATAGGCGGCCTCAACTGAAGTGTGCCAAAGGGACTGTGCGTCCATGAAGCCGGAGAAGGGAGTGGAGAAGAAGGCGAGGATCTTCCAACATTTGGCCTCATCCTCGTAAACCAGGGCGACAAAGAGAGGGTCAGATGTGGTACGCAGCTGGCAAACCGCGTACATGCAGAGCGGGTCACTCTTCATGTAATGACAGGCCTCGAGGATCGAGTCGGCGAAGTCCGCCGTAAATGTGTCCAGCCCGTCAAGCAATTGGGCCACCTTGTCGTTGCCGTACAGCTCGTGGCTCCTATCAAACCAGCGAAACGCACTCTCAGCGTCCCACACCATGCCGTAGCGAATAACAGACATGCGATTCATGGCATATGTAGACACATAGCCCTTCAGACGCTCGCTATCAAGCGACCCTAGTGCACCGATGTAGCCCGACAAAAGCTTCACCAGCTTTGCGCCCGTAATGACCCGTTCCAGACGGTTGGACTGTCTTGTCTCGCCCGTTGCCATGTCCTATTCGTCAGCCCTGTCTTCTGTCTTGGAAAAATGTAGTTCCGGCTGGTGGCCCATGGCTGTATTTAAGGACCTGCAGCTGCCGTAATTAAAAACATTTTCTTAGTTACACACCTCCCCTCTTTTGCATGCATGCGCCGCGCATCCCTGCGGCTCACCGACCGGGTCCGACCCATGCCATGCATCCATGCACATGGGATTCTCCGAGCATTCTCGCGCTTATGCAAACTCGATTCGCCAATGGTCATATAACTATAGCCGGTTTGTTTTTGAGGGCACACCCCTAAACCCTGGATATACTTTCCTGACAATTTGACATAGTCTTCAGAACGATCTAGCTACTGTGGGTCGTTTTTAAGGGGGCATGCCCCCAAACCCCCTGGGTCCGCTTCGCGGAGTCTGGGAGCACACTTTTCTGGCGATACTATCTAGTATGGTTGAGTTCTCTATACCCTGTCATAGAATTCAGAATACATTATTAGTTTGATGACTACTGTGGGTCGTTTTTTGGGGACAAGCCCCCAAACCCCTGGATCCGCTTCGTGAAATCTGGGAAATAATAGTTTTCTGGCAATACTTTCTAGTACTAGTAAGATTCAGAGCTATATAACAACTATCTTAGTCTTCAGAATAACTTGGTTTAGCTGTTTTTCTTTCTTTTCCTAATTTTCTTTTTCCTTTTTCCTTTTTCCTTTTGGCTTTTTTTTTTTTTTTTTTTTTTTTTTTTTTTTTTTTTTTTTTTTTTTTTTTTTTTTTTTTTTTTTTTTTTTTAAATCCTCCTGACCCCCAGACTGGTTAAAACTACGGTTTCAGCTAGATAGTATAAGTGTTCAAAGACGATAGAATTAATTGGAGCGCTATAGTGCAAAAAATTTTGGATTCCCTTTAAAAGAACAATACCGGCCAAATTGTATCGGTACTCACGCTATGCATACATCCAATTGAAGCCCCGCAGGGCTACTCTTTTTGGTTCTTTTTTTAAAAAGAACAATACTACATCAACGCACATTGGGAGGGCAGTGTAATATTTTTTTTTGTCTCTTGCTTGGGAGAGGAATATTATTGCTTTCTTTGAGGCATTTTCTAGGAGACTAGTAATAACTTTATGATTGTTTTCTTGACCGGAGAGTATTGAAAGCCAGTAAGGGTCTTCTGCTGTTTTTGATTGGTGTCAAAACTGCTGCAAGGCCATGCTTAGACTTGTTTCATGTTTCACCATTAGTGGGATTGCTTAACAACAACAATAAAGTGCACACTCTCATGCACCAGGAATATTGGTAACTATGAACAGGTACAGGATTCTTTGGTACGTGTTGATAGTCTATCTTGCAATCAATAGCCAATCGATTGCTGGCAGCTAATTACAAATCCTCGTTATGCGGCTTCTGCTATCTAGAATGATGAGGAGTGCTAGGTAAGAAAAAGCATCCCGCAAGGTACTTCAGTAGATGCAGGATTCATGAACCCTGATCACGTGAAGCGTTCCCTGCACATACGCGTTGAGGGGAAAACACGTTAGCCAGTCTGCCTAATCCGGCGACCGAAGCTCGCTCAGGGAAGGATGAGGCTCCGTCGCTAGGCCAAGGGTTAAAACTTAAAAACAAGATACTGGTAGTGAGTAAAGTGATATCCACACGTTATGTAGGATGCGTTGATTGAAATAGTGGGCGATCATTGATTGGTGACAAACGCAACAATTGCAATCATTATGCGGCTCTGCTGCACCCTTTATGCACCATAAGACCAAACGGCATTTTATAACGAACAAAGCAGCCAGCATAGGTAGTTTTCCACTCCTGAATAGGAAATAAAGCGACTGTTCTGCTTCTCAAAATTAAGGTCGTGTTCCGTTATCACAATATCGGTGATCGTGCGTTCCGAATAAATTGGCTTGTATGCAATGCGCCTTGCAAAAAATAAAAAATAAAAACAAAATAAAATAAAATTAAACGACGTATTACTACTATTACTACTGGTACAATCATCATACAGTTAAAATATTCGTTTGGGAGCTAGCTTCCACCCTCTGAGATCGATAGAGCGTGAATCCCAGGGTCCGAGTCTCTAAACCTTCTGCGAAGCAGAGCTAGTGCCTTGCTCTTTCCTGGAAATGAAGCAAGCCCGAAGGAGTGGTAGGGGATGGAAGGTGAGCAGTATATTTGTTATTGATCTCTGTAAAACATAAATAACTACTACTGATTCTATTCTTTTCAAAATATGTTAGTAAAAAGGGTTGTTAAGATTTGCAAAGACTGTGTTCTCAAACCTTCCGCGAAGCGGAACCACGGGGGTTTGGGGGCGTGCCCCCAAGTGATGAACTACTTTGTGGTATTCTTCCTTTCCAGAAAGAAGCAAATTCCGTTCGCAGAAGAATAAGTCTCGCAAATACTCTGACCGCAACCCTTACGCGAAGCAGAACCACGGGGGTTTCTGGGATTTCCCCCAAGACAGCTATCAGCTAGCTGATAGTATTGTTTTTGGAAAAAGAAGCAAAAAACATTCTGTTTCGCAAAAAAGAGGTGGCCATTTTCACTCGGACATAATTGTTGCAACATGGCATTTTTAGGTAGAATTCAGGAAGTGAATAGGTTGGTAGGTGGAAGCTGAAGTAGTTGGTTCAGTATATGCAGCACGTTGGGAAAGAGGGGTCGACCATGTTGCATGCGTGATTTGTTTGAGACAAGTACGACCCTCGAATCGATCGACGATGATTTGCTGTGTGCATAAATCAGATGGCTTATTTTCGGGGAGATGCAAACGCGGAGCCGTTACCATCAACTGCCGGTTATAGACATCGATATGACAAAGATACACGAAGGAAAGAGTTTGTTCAGTTGCACACGAAGTTCATGCGGCAGTTGATGTTGTTGGGGATTATGTTACGGGATAGTTACCCACCACAGGCTGTTTGCATCAATGAACAACGAATTTACTGAGTCAATCTGATTAAAGGGTGCAACTAACATCCTCTAACTACGTGCTAGCTGAAGTTAGACTTTGGCGTCAGTTTTAAGGTCCTGATGAACACAAACCAAATTTTTCATGAAATAAGAGGGATAACGTATCTATTTTTCGCATGCACTACTGGTGAATCGGATCCAATTAACAAATAGGTATGTGCATGCAGATACAGAGGTCCCAAAGAAATTCAACCCATCGTTGAAATTCTCTTCTTTTTCCAGAAAAAGAAGCAAAAAGCGGTTGTTCTGCTTCGCAGAAAGTCCAGGGACCTTGGCGCACATACGGTGAGGCTAGGCCACGTAGCTGTCCACAACTTTAGCTTAGTTGGCGGTTGATTTTATTCATATTGAACGTGTGGCATATAAGAACACTGCAATATTCAGGTTTACAGGTATGAGGGCGGTCGATGTCCTTAACTGCTTCTAGGTACACGTAGGGCAACTGCATGCTCTTATTTATCGGATAATCTGGATAGTCGTTAAACATCTTTCCGAATTTCCGACGTCGATCAAGGCAAGGTCTTGAGAACAAGCATCGTTAATATTCATCAACTATACACCCCGGGCACTCTCGAGGCTGCAACGAGTAGAAGAACGGACCGGCCACCCATAGCCTCGAACGGAACGAGCCCAGGGCGTCTGGGACTAGTCGTGGGTTAGGACTGCAGGGGGGCAGCCCCTTGCACTTCCGTGGCTCTGCGAGGGACTTCAACGAGTAGGAGAACGAACCGCAACCCATAGTCTCGAGCGAAGCGAGCCCTGGGGGTCTGGGGGGCGTGCCCCAGAAAAACTAGCCGTGGGTTAGGACTACCACCACCCCGTGGCTCTGCGAGGCTTCGACTAACAGAAGTGTCTATGCTGTTTTAGTGTTCAGTTTAGTTTTTTGGACTCGACGCAATGAAGTGTACCTGCGATCAAGGGACTCAGTTGGGCTATTTGGCCCTTCTTTTCCAGGAATAGATTTCGCAGGGAACAACACAACCCGTATAAAGATTTGTTTTACCCGAAGTTCGGCAAAGCCGACTGTGCTCCAGATACTCGACTGAGTTTGCTGATCAATAGACTGGAAAAGAGACAAAAGAATCGATCCGTAGAGTTTCTAATGAAACTGAGAGAAACTATTCTATAAACAGGGCGGACAATTTTTTACACAGCTGTCATAACCAGTCGGAACACGCATTTGGTGGAATTACGCACTAACTGTTATGTTGGACGTACTTCAAGAATCCATAGCTATAGACCTAGGCTATAGGATTCGAAGTTACCTGACTTTTTTTAAACAGCTAATAGAAATTCGATCTCGACCAGCTAGTAAAATTCATATCACTACAGTTGGATATGGAATAAGTAGAATATACTTAAATCAAAACTAGTCACTTCCATAGCTCGGAAAAAGTCACTATGCAAACAGAAATATACGTGGCTGATTTGGCTTCGTAGAAGCTAACTTAGGAGAAACTTGCTGACCCTCATCTCGAGTATGCATTGACATTTCGCGAAGCAGAGCAACGCTTTTTGCTTCTTTTTCTGGAAAAAGAAGAGTACCACATCTCAAGTACGCTAAGATGGTTTGCGAGAGAACTATTGTTTTGTTACTGGGCGCACGCCCCCAGACCCCCAGAGTCGGCTTCGCCGAGAATGGTGAACAAACCTTTCGGGAAGCAGAACCAACAGTTTTGTTCTTTTTCTTGAAAAATAAGACATAAATACACCTCGAATGAGTCTCGGAGAAGCCGGGCTATGGGTACTGTTCTATACTTTCAACGAATTGACAGTTCTATACATTATTCGATGAAGCCTCGCAGAGCCACGGGGGTGCAGGGAGCTGACCCCCTGCAAGACCTAACTCAAAATACCGCCTCTGGGGGGTTGGGGCGTGCCTTCAAAAATCCAGGACAGGGTGACCTAGGTCCATTTTTCTTTCAGTGCTGCCTGAAAAGAAGACCTAAATAGCCACATATGAATTGGGTGCGCGCGTTGCGCGTCTCATTAGTAGTTAGGGATTTTAATGATTTGAAATATGGAAGAAAAAACTTAAGATAAGATGTCTAGAGTCGGAGTATTAGTACTAGGACCGGCTGGAGTGGGCAAATCGACGTTCTGTTCTGCATTGATTAGCCATATACAGACGATTGGACGTCGTGCACACATTGTGAACCTGGATCCGGCTGCGGAGCCGACTGAATATGAGTTTTCCGTCGACATTCGGGACCTTATTTCATTGGACGATGTGATGGAGGAGATGGACTATGGGCCCAATGGTGGGCTCGTGTACTGTTTCGAGTTCTTGTTGAACAACTTAGACTGGCTTGACGAGGAAATTGGCGATTACGAGGAGGAATATTTAATTTTTGACTGTCCCGGTCAAATCGAGCTCTACACCCACATTCCGGTTCTGCCTACGCTGGTCAAACATTTATCCAACAGTCTAAACTTTTCTCTCTGTGCGACATATCTGCTGGAGGCGCCCTTCGTGCTGGATCGTCCCAAATTCTTCTCCGGTGTGCTCTCGGCCATGTCGGCCATGATCCTGCTGGAAACGCCACATATAAACGTGCTGTCGAAGATGGACTTAATAACAGACGAAGTGTCGAAGCGCGAGCTAAAACGATACCTCAATCCCGACCCGTTGCTGATGGCAGATGAGGCCAACGCAAAGACTAACCCAAACTTTCACGAACTCAACAAATCAATCGCTAACCTGATCGACGACTTTGGCATGGTCCAGTTCCTTCCCCTGCAATCAAAGGTCCCCGAAAGCGTGGCAACAATCCTCAGCTACATTGACGACGTCACCCAGTGGTCTGAAGCACAAGAACCAAAAGAACCCGACGATGAAGTCGAAATCCCAGACGATGCATTTTAATACAGTACCCTCCTATCTATTCAGATCAAAAACTGACCCTGCGTCTACTAGTATAGTCACTTTGTTCTTTTTCCAGAAAAAGAACCAAAAGGCGTTGCCCTGCGGGGATTCTCCTAATAGTAGTGGTCTGTTCTTTTTCCAGAAAAAGAACCAAAAAGCGTTGCCCTTAGGGAATTCTCCTAATAGCAACGGTCTGTTCTTTTTCCAGAAAAAGAACCAAAAAGCGTTGCCCAGCGGGGATTCTCCTAATAGTAGCGGTCTGTTCTTTTTCCAGAAAAGAATCAAAACGTTGCCCTGCGGGGCTTCCATTACTAGAGAGAAAAAAGACCAAAAAAAGGATACTAATGATAGTGCATTCTATTAAGAGAACTGCGGTGTTAACATTCCAATTTCTAGAGCACATTTGTTTGTTCTACATTTACATTAATTTTTAGTATTGTTCCTAATTAATAGAAAGCTAGAATTATCACCCACAGCCTCGAGCGAAGCGAGCCATGAGGGTCTGGGGGCGTGCCCCCAGAAAACACCAGCGAGCAGTGGAAAAGTTCAGTGGACGCATGGGAAGGGTGTTTCTAATATTTGCATGAGGGTATTTTTGTAGTTTATTGGAAGGGAGTCTATTTTTTCTTACGACACCAGCAAGATGAGTTTTCGTTTTCCATTTGAATAAATACATTTTCGATGCCGTCTTTTTTGAAACGGTCTTCAACTTTGTCGCGGACGACTGTGCTGTTGACGCCGTCTTGATATTGTACATGCAGGGTTCCGCGGATTTTTTCGTCGGCCTGCCAGAATTTTGGAACTGTGTACCCGGCCACGCCGCTGGTGATGGATACGTCGTTGAGAATGTCTCTTAGGAGATAGTCTTGGTTGTCGTCTAGGGAGAGGAGGAGGGTTTTGGCGGAGGAGGTGATTAGGGGGATTGAGGATGCAAAGATGAGGACGGCGATGAGGATAGAGGCCAGGGGGTCAAAGCCCGCCCAACCAAAGTAGTTGGTTAATAGGGTGGAGATTACTACTCCAACTGATCCTAGTGTGTCTGCCACAATGTGGAGGAAGATGCCATGCATGTTTTCGTTTGAATGTGCACCGCCACCATGCGAGTGGCTGTGTCCACCATGAGAATGTGAATGTCCGTGAGAGTGCCCGCCATGGGAGTGTCCATGTCCATGACCGTCGTCTCCATGGCCATGATTGAAGGCAAAGATGCCAACAATGTTGACAACAAGGCCGAGGAAAGACACTATGAGGAGTTCCTTGGTTTTCTCCAGCTCGACCGGGTGGGTGATTCGTTCAATTGCCTCGGCGATAATTCCACCAGAGATTCCTATCAACAGACAGCCGTTGGTGAAGCCAGAGACAGTCTCTACCTTCCCCAGACCATAGGGGAAGCGAGTGGAGGCGGGGAATTTGGACAAGATGCTGGCAACTAGACCAACCAGCAATGCCAAACAGTCAAAGAACATGTGGATGCTGTCTGACAGAAGACCGAGCGAATGAGAAAGGACTGAATAGAGCAGCTGGATCAACATGAAGGAGAAATTGAGTAGGAGAAAGTAGAAGATGTTTCGCGTGTCAGAGTGCGCCAAAATGGAGTCTAAAATGTTTCGTTTTGACTCGGACGACGAGTCATTGTTGACTGAATAAACGCTAGAGTGGGGTTTTTTGCGTTCAACAGGGATAAGGATGGAGAGGACTCCCAGGACCACGTTTGCCGCAGTCATTTCGTAGAGCAAGTAACTGAACAACAAGGAAACAAGCGTCCCTATGCCCGTATTCCAGCGGGTGGGGACCAGGTCGCGTTTAGAAAGCAAAAATACACCAACTGCACCACTGGTGATTGTCAACAGAGTGAGCAGATCAAGACCTGGACGAGCTACAATGATACCAGGAATAATAAGAGTCGCACCGGCGAAACACGTTAATGAAGGAGAAACTGTCAATGACTGGAAAGTAAGGCAATAACACGTCGAGATTAATGCCAAGTAGCCAATCAAAGACTGTGTGGCGGTGTGGGAGGCTGAATCGACCACGAACATGGCCAAGCCAAACACCGCATATGGGAGAAAGGTCAAGATCGACAACGACGCGTCTGTAGGAAGGTTCAACGAACAAATAACAGCCATTGTGGTCCTCACAGACCCAAGCATGGTGCATGATACCATGAGAGAAACAATACCGAGCACCAGGAACAGGGTACTATTCCTTTCAACGGACCAATTCGAACTGACACTAGTCCTGTTGCCAAGCTGAATCGCTAGCCCAGTCATCAAAAGAGCTGTTCCTGAGACCATACCAATAGCCGCAGAGCTCGAATTGACCCGTGTGACGAGATGTTCGGTCGCCAGCAAGCTAGTCGGCAGTGAAATAAACGCAGGTATACTCCCCATCATGTAGCTTCCACCAGATTCGTCATCAGCCGATGACGAAAACGTCTTTTTCTCGCTGTCAACATGTCTTTGGAAATCCGAGAGCATTCCAGGAACCGAGTGTATTCCCCACGGCTCAGGAGTCAAGGTCTGTCTCCGAGACCCCGGCACGCGAAGCTGACTCTCCGCTGAACTGAGTCCTCGAGCAGATGGCACCCGCGGCCGTTCACCACCACTAGCACTAGCCTGTGCTATTGTCGTGTCAGCCATTATCACTAACACAGGACTACAAGGAGATCGATCGCTCTTTGCCTAGGCTCAAGTTGAATATCAACGTGCATGGATGGTTGCGCGCAACTCGCAACTCGCAAGGTGCGCGACTACTACTCCTTCGCAACATACATTTTTAAACACCTGTTTAACCTTATATAAAACCCATTCCTCCGCTTTTAGTCGTTAGTTTTAAACTTTAAACCCCTTTGGTTGTATTTTTTGGGGGCACGCCCCCAAACCCCCGGGGTCGGCTTCGCCGATGTTGGGGTCAAAATCTGGTTACTGCAATGTTCAAAGCTATATAACGTGTATAATTGGAAAGAGGGAGTACTTTCTTTACTAGCCCGTCTATCTATGGAATATATGAAAGCAGTTAGCTCCGACAGCCCTGATTAATTCGGTGTATGAGAGTTTGAAGCAGGTAAATTTGTTCGAGAGCCATTTCACATTCAATTAGGTTTTCATTGTATTATATGACATACATTTACAGGAGTATGAAGTAGGTAGAGCTTAGCCTACTTTTATTCGTCGGTTGTCTCAATCAAGCAACTCCTCCGTCCGGAAGTAGAAGTGCCTAGGCTATTAATTATTGTCTCAAAATCACCTCTCCTCTCTGCAACGCAGGAAGAGTGTTGGTGATGCAAGGCTCAAAATGAACATAGTTGATAGATGATAATGACTCCATTTCAATAAGGAAGCTTCACAGAAAGGCTAGGAGTTATCTAACTCTCTTTCCACGTGTTTTAAAATAGCAGTTCGATATTCTCTTCATGATCTGTCCAATTATATACACATCTTCATCTACACGTCATATATAGCTTGAACACTGCAGCTGCAGTACGTAACCAGTTCTTGATCATGACCCCAAATTCGGCGAAGCCGACCCCGGGGGTTTGGGGGCGTGTCCTCAAAAAATACGTAGCTATAGGCCAGAATTTTGCAGGGTTGCCCCCGTGGCTCTGCGAGGCTTCCAGTGATAGACAATCCTTCACTACTCATAACCTTGAGCGATGATAGTGAGTCCCTCTTTCAAAAGTAAGCTTCGCAGAAGGACTAAGAGTTGTATTGAATTCATTCTTGAGAAAGTCAAAAGTTGATTTAATTCACTTCCTACATGGTTTAAGATAGCAGCTCTGGGCCAGAACCAGCCCGCTGAACCCCCGTAGCTCTGCGAGGCGCCAATTAATAGAAAAAAATATTCATTACCCATAACCTCGAGCGAAGCGAGCCCAGGGGATCTGGGGGCGTGCCCCCAGAAAACAGTTCTCGGTTATAATTAAGATAATAGAGGAGAGTGTGTTTTAACCAGACCTCCTGCGAAGCAGAACTAACGCTTTTGCTTCTTTTGTGGAAAAGAAGAAACACACAACTCGTCGGAAACGGGTTAATTATTGTATAAGGTTTAAGACAACTCAAACAGGTCTTTAGTGGCGCTAAATTTTCCGGACGGTTCATGGGATGTTGCTTGTTTGGGACTTGCGAGCATCCAGGAGAACTCTGATTGAGCCAGGGATTTCTTTGGCGTCTTATTTCGTGATGATGTGGAGAGGGACGTTTGTGGGAGAGAGGACTTTGTTGGTAGTGATGTGGGTGGTTGTTCCTGCTTCTGCTTTATGATAACATGGGGTTTATCGGGGTTTAGTAGGCATTCCCGTACCTGGCGGATACCATCTAGGGCCTTTTGGGCACGGAGTTGTTCATCCTGTTTTAGGTCTAGTTTCTCTAAACTGTTCAGACAGTTGAATAGGGTTTCGGCCAGGGCCTCATTGCGAGTCTGTGGCTCGTCGGCGTTGCTGTTTAGGTCAAGATCACCGATATCAGAGATTGAAGAATGGGTGGAATGGTTTGAAAGATCACGCACACGTCGTCGAGTTCCGTTGACGGCCTCTTTTAGTCGTCGGTCAATCTCCCATTTCTGTGAATAGCTTTTGGCTGTATCTACCAGTGACTCGAGGTTTATCCGCGGCGAATGCGGTGGTGATATGACGGTTGGTTGTGGGAAAAGGTCTTTGTAGTGCTCTGCAAGATGGCGTCCACCAAGAATGGACGGGTTTCGTTTCAGGTACTGGGCATTGGCCACATAGTTAAACGGTAAGTCGCCATGCAGGGTGGTGGCATCGGTTTCTGGGGAAATTGGGTAATTGAGTATGGTGGTTAGTATTTCAGCGTGAGCTGGGTCCTTAAGCAGATTGGACCGAATCCTAATCAACATTGTTGCACACACATAGTCGACCAGCTCTGACAGATCGGTGGACTCCATTGCCGCAAACAACGCGTCCCACAGTTCCATAGTCTTTTCAAATCCAAATTCCCGGGAAAACAACAGCCGCACCCAACGGATGGCCCATATCTGAGGCTCAATCGCATACTCCACCAACAGTGCATGCAACTGTGGGTCAGCGGGCTTTATGATGTTCTCCTGTATATGCTGAGCCTTGGCCACGATCGGCGGAGGTGCCGAAGTGTGTGATTGGGCATACCATTGTTTTGCATGCTCCATTATGAGTTCAAACATCGCATACACCAGACCCTCCACGTCTTCAATTTGACTGGGATCACCCGAGGTCAGAACATAGAGGAATGGGCCCAACAGCTCATGCATGCCCTGTCGATACCCAATCTCGACGTGTGTCCTTGAATAGAAATACAGCATCCGCGTCAATGTTTCTTGAACACAGTCGTGCCGAAAAAAGTCCTTCTCCGGGAACGTCCTTTCAACATCCTTTATAATGTCCGGCAATAGCTCAGAACTGTCGTATGCCGATTGGCTCAGAGGATCATCCAAAGTCTCCTTGACGTTCAATGGATCCTTATCATCCTCCTTCATATCTCCATACTTGTTCTTCAACAGCGTATACCGTTTCTGCAATTCATCGTCCTTTTCGCCCCATGTAGTTCGATCACAGGTTCTATAAATCAACAAAACTTTCCATAACACGCTCCGCGGAGGCATCTCCGCCATCCTTCCAGACCATATATCCCTGCACAACACCTCAAACCCATTATACAGCTTCGTGACTCGATCCCATTCCTCTAGATCAGATCCAGATCTCATACTTCTATAGATTATGTTCCGCCTCCGCACGCTTTATGTACCTGCCCCACTCTCGTCGGCATCCCGACCGGCGACTAAAACAATGCAATACAACGCCTTCCTCGGGACATGCCTCCAGACCCCCAGGTCCGCTTCGCGGATTATGATTTATCCTTTCTATTCGTTGAAGCCTCGCAGAGCTACGGAGGTGCAGGGAACTAGCCTCTGCAAACCTAACCCAGAAGTGTGATTTCTGGGGGCATGCCCCCAGACCCCCTGGGCTCGCTTCGCTCGAGATTGTGGGTAAGGTTCAGTCTTTCTATTCGTTGAAGCCTTACGCTGACAGTGTTAGGAACACTAAAAAACCACTGTCTGATCTCTGCGAAACTTTAACCTTTTGGCACCTGTGGCTTTTTTAATTGGATCAGGAAATAATTGATAATCTGGTCTCATGAAGTAATTAACACATAAACGCGTTGTGCCCTAATTGGATTACAATATGAAAAAGCAAATTTTTCTTAAGGGGTGATTACTGTGCTGTCGCTGTAGAAATTTAACAATGTAAGAGAATGGAGGGCACCCAGATTCCACATCGCTGCTGTAATTTGCTTGCCATTGCTCAATTGAAGGCTTTTTTTTACTCTTTTCTTATTCAATTAGTCGGTTCCATTTTTGCAGTTTCGATATCCAGACCGTGGTCTCTCAGCTTACGCCACTCTAAATTGTCAGGCCCCATGCCCAAACTGCGCTTAGGGATAAGATGGTACTCATACCAACCAAATTATTTAATAGCATGTGCGTGTGTGTTGGTTTCGTGTAGCTTCTCTAATACCCTGTCAGTGTATATAGTTAAATTGTTGTTCTAGCAGTGTAAGAACAATGACTTCGAGCGAATCAGGGTGTATACTGTCGTTTGAAGTAGTCGGTCTATACCGGCCGTTTTGGCATGTTTTGGCATGATTCTTCCTTCCACGTGCATTGCTTGGATAGGTTTTCTCCACACGAATGATTCGTCCTAAACATTTTGGACCCTTTATAGTGATTCACTAGTCCTTCGTTCCACCATCTCTTACCTGAGCGCCTAGATATTCAAATTTCCTCTTTTGGAAGTCACTTTTTTTTTTTTTTTTTTTTTTTTCATTCATATAATATTAAGATAGCTAAAATCTACATTAAATACTACATGATATATAAAAGGAGAACCATCCTAATGAAAGGTGGAAAAACTCCTTTTAAGAGACAAAACAAAGAGGGAAACCGGCGTCATAATAATCCAACAAATTTTCAGAACATCTTAAGTGAGAAAGGTTGTA